>CM038679.1:469604581-469799820 GCA_021605205.1 Aegilops longissima
AGCCTTCCTAGATATGAATTGCCTAAGGTGACGGAAGGTTATGTTATGAATGAGGAAACAACTAGAGATATTCTTGCTTGTAAGGATAGAGAAGATCTAGAGAAATTACTATGCAAGTATAAAGAAAAATCTCTGAATGCTAGAATGAAATGTGATTCTAAGTTTGCTACTTCACCTATTGTCATGGAATTGTCACGGCAGATGTCCTCTTGCAAGGACTTAGTCGTGGAGCCATCACAACTAGGAAGCTTAAAGGGGTTAACGGGACAAGGGACACGAGAGAGGTTTTATACTAGTTCGTCCCCTTACGATGAAGGTAAAGCCTACGTCTAGTTGGGTTGGTATTGCTAGGGTTTCAATGACCAGGGAGCGAGATACGCTATGCCCGGCTCTCGATTAGATGTTACTTGCCCTAAGCCGCCAAATGGTCGTCCCTTATATACGGGTTGGCGCCTGCGATCTCTGAGTCCCGCGGCTCATAAGCAGTGTCCGGCTCGGTGACTAGTTAATCCTTCCTTATAATACAAGTCATGCCATTACGGTGGTTTATCACTACGGGCCTTAAGTCGCCTGTGGGCTTTAGACCCTTTATTGAACCGCCATCTTCATGCTTGATCTTTGGGCTTCATGTGATGAATCACCTTTGCGTAACCCGGCCCCTCCTGGGCGGCTTACACAAATAGTTACATCCCCAACATTAGGCCCCAGATTGAGTTGAACCGGTTCATGTCAATCTTGAAATACCTTAAAGAAAAGCCTTCTGTCTTCTGTTTGTGCAAAGGTTATACCCCGCCGTGACGTCATCTTCTGAATCTGTGACCGCCCGTCATGACGTCAGCTTCCATTAAATTCATATTTTACTCTGTCATATCTTTAAGGGATCTTTATCTTTACTGACCATTCCGAAAATCGAGGCATCGGAGACGTTGGATAATGATGCCTGGCCTCCTATTTTCTCGCGCTTTCTCAATCGGCCCTTCTTTATAAATAAGCACGACCCCTAGGTTTTTTTTTCATTCTTCCCCTTCGGTCGTCTTCTTCCTCTCACGACCCCGCTGCTGCTCAAGCTCCGCCGCCGCCGCAGCA
This sequence comes from Aegilops longissima, assembly GCA_021605205.1. Classification (NCBI taxonomy): domain Eukaryota; kingdom Viridiplantae; phylum Streptophyta; class Magnoliopsida; order Poales; family Poaceae; genus Aegilops; species Aegilops longissima. Next base: position 469,605,668 of record CM038679.1, read on the forward strand.
GCAGAGCATCGCACCTTCATCGACCTTGGCCGCTACATCGATCTGAACCGTCCAGAGATCCGCGACGAACCCCCGCAGGAAGTCTGCATCTGTAAGTTTTCTTCTTCCCTGTACCTCAGATCTACATTAGTATTCTCGAGTTCCTCGGTGTTCTTCGTTGTTCGTCACGAACCCTTCACTGATTTCGCCACCGCAACCTAATTCGATCTATAAGAGAGTAAAAAACTCATGCGGTAGCTGTCCTGCCCCCTTTTAAAATGTAAACAAAACCCTTTTCACTTGCATAGAGGCCTCATTCGAGCTTATGAACTCATCTTTATTGGCTTTAGGTCTGGAATATTTCCTTTTTTGGAACGACCATTTGATCCAAAATAATAACTGCAACTTGTGAAACCTGTTTGTTCCATACTCAGTCAAAAATCTGTTTCTGTCAGATCCATTTAACCACAACAACTCTCACCATCGGCTTAAAAAGACAACACTGATTGACAGCCTTGCCGACTTTTGGCGGTTTAAAGTAACTTAACTGCTTCTGATATTCATAGCGGCTTAACTGACCAGATACAATTAGCCATATGTCATTAGGCCCTTTCGTAAGCCGCCATATTGAATAGAATTTGAAATGTTTTTCTCTGGGTTAAATTGAACCGGAAAATTTTATTTTGTCATAGGCTTTCATCTGCATAATGGCACCCAAGGCTCCCAAAGCACCTGTGACATGTAACTGGGTCAAGTCCATTGTTCTGAAAACACCTTTTCTGATTTCGTGAAGACTGGCTATCTGCCCGAAAAAGAAGTCATGTCCTATCGTACTCCTAATCCGTCAGAAGAAAAACCTCAACCCAAGGAGGTGGAAGTGATCGTTTTTACTAATCATATGAACCGGGGCTTTTCTCCACCCGGCTCAAAATTCTTCAGGGATGTTTTACACTTTTTTGACCTCAGACCTCAAGAAATCGGGCCCAACTCCGTGTCAAACATTTGCAACTTCCAAGTATTTTGCGAGGTATATCTTGGAGAAGAACCCAACCTATTGCTTTTCAGAGAATTGTTTTATTTAAACCGCCAGAATGAACGTGCCAACGGGTCCAGCCTGGAACTTGGTGGTATCTCCATTCAGCGACGGAGGGACTGCCTTTTCCCACATGCTGAACTGCCAAGCCACCCTAAGGATTGGAACCAGACGTGGTTCTATTGCTAGGATGCTTCTCCGGCTGATGAGAACCCGCTGCCCGGCTTTCGCGCTCTGCTCCTTGAATCCAACCATCCACTACCGGACAAGTTTTCTGTCGTTGAACGCCTACAGATTGATCCTACCATAAAGAAAATCAAAGCTCTCTTGGGGAACGGCTTAGATGGCATTGATTTGGTCCGTGTCTGGATCTCATGGCGGGTGATTCCGTTAAGCCGCCGCCCTGGCTTGATGTGCACTTACACAGGCAAAAAGGATGACCCGCTGCGTCATTGTCCTGATGGCTTACCTGATGACATGATTGAAGCCACGACCCAATCTCTTTTGAAAGAGGGCTCAGTGGTCAGTAACACCTTCAGCTTACTTCCATTCTGCAAGAATAATCCGGCAAATTTTTTTACTCTTTTTGTGGAATGCCTTGCTTTTACTCATAACCTTTTCTCATTATTCGCACGCAAAAGACAACTTCTGGAAGGTCAAATATGATCATGGGGCTGCCAAACAGGCCAGAGCGGCCAAGAGAGCCGAGAGGAAAACCGCCAAAGCAGGAACCCAGAGGAAGAAGAAGCCAAGTGCTTCAGATTTGCTCAAACTGGATGACTCCTCTGATGATGAAGAAGAGGTAATCCTTAACTCTCCTGATTCCTTTACCATCATCTTATTGACATTAATTTCCTTCAGGAGGACACGGGAAATAGCCAAGCAGTTGAGGAAGAGGTAACTATAATTTCCTCCGACTCCGAGCCTTTTCCAAGGCAGAAAGTCCGAAGAGTGACCCAGAAAGTAAGATTTTCACATCCTTTAGCTTACCAAGATCCCCAATTTATTTTGAAGCGACAGACTCATGAGAGCTGGAGGCAGACTCGGACCAACAAAGACGCATAACTCTCCTCTAGCTTACCTGATGTGACAAGGAAGCGCCAGACTAAGGTTATCTCCGATTTACATTCTTTTTCACCTTTGGCGGGTTTCATTCGTCAACCCCTCAATTCAACTGACTCAAACTATCAGGACACTTGACCTTCCTCCAGCGAATCCATGCAATCCAACATGCCGGCTTTCAAAACTGCTCCAGGGTAATGTCAACTTGTTTATCTTTATGCTTATCTTACTCATGTTTTTGTACTAACCTTTCTGATTTGCACACAACGTACAAGTGAAGCCCAGCAAAAGGGCGAAGAAAAATAAGCCGGCTGAAAAACTGGTCGTGACTGACCCGGAGCTCGGAACAACCGCTCCTGGCACCTCCACACATGAGCCGCCGCCTGAACCGGCCTAGGATATTCCAGCACCAACTTCTGATCCGCCTGTCGAACAAGCTCTGGAAGGCTCTGATAACCTGGAGACTCGTAGCCCGGCCAAAACAGATGACCCGGAAGTCGAGATTCTTAAGACTTAGTTTGTTGAGTCGGGAAGACCCATTGTTCTTGCGAAGTGCTCTGCCAAGGAAGAACTTTCGGAGCACCGAAAAGCCAAGCTGGACGTCATTGATTATACTCATCTCAGTATTGGAGAAATTGTCTCTGGCTATATAAGTCAAGTGCACAGCAGCCGTGACCTGGAAGTTGATATGGTGAAGCAAATACACCAAAAATCTGAGGTATAACTCTTGTTGCTATTCCTTATTCCTCCTTACTATACCAGCCCCCAAGTCTATTGCTTATGAGAAAAAAATATGCTGTAGACTTAGAATCCTCTTAGCACTGCTTGTCAGACGCCCGACTTATCCTATAACACTCGAAGGCCGGCTTTAAAAGAAGATATTTGAACCGGCGTAGTATAATACTTTGAACTGCAATATGCATTAGCCCCCAAGTGCCAAGTATCTTTTGCTTGCAAAGTGCTTGGGACTTAATTTCCATGAACCGCCGCAGTAATTCAGAGTTCTTCTGCATACATTAGCCCCCAAGTGCCAAGTATCTTTGCTTGCAAAGTGCTAGGGACTTAATGCTATATTATAACAATGCTGACTGTAGCCCGACTTTGATTCAGGCCACCATAAGTCAATTTGAGTCGGAGATTGCTGATTTGAAGAGTTGCCTGGAAGCTCAAGAGACTGAAATCCAAAAGGCCAACTCCAAATTTGAGTTCAGCGTATCTGAACAAGAGAAATTGAAGAACAACTTTGAAGCTGATAAGAAGGTATGGGCTGATGAAAAGGCCTCCTTGGTCACCCGAGCAGAGATAGCAGAAGCAGCTCTCATAGATACAATGGCTGAGTTAACCGGCTTAAAACGCCATATATCTCAGATGGTCTCAGCAATCTTTGGTAAGCTATTCTGCAAGTGTTAAATACTGTAAATCTTTTTTCGACAAGTATCTAGTTTGTCATCTCCGGCTCACCTGATGTTTGTTAATGCAGGCCCCAGGAGCTCTAATCTGAACCAGAACATGTTAACAAAGCTGAAGGCGGTTTATACCTTGGTGGAACAAGTCTACACCGGGTCACAACGCGCTTTAGCCGTTGTGGCTTTGTCAAATGATGTTCCCAATCTCCTCGCTGATGTATTGAAGCGGCTTACTGTGCTCCCTCAATGGGTCCAAGAATTGAGACGTGCTTCTGCAAGAGCCGGAGCCATAGCCGCCTTAAGCCGGGCCAAGGCATGGTTACCAGAGCTGGACCCGGCCGTCATCTCTCTTGGATATCCAAGCTTTAAGGAGGATGGCACCCCATTTGAGGAGAAGGACTTCACCGCCTGCATGAAGGAAATACGTCCTCTGGCCACTCTGATCGGTAATGACACGGACCTCACCAAGTACCAACCGGGTTACAACAGCCAAAATCAGAGGATCGCAACGCCACATTATGATGCAGTCAGCTTGATCCCTCCAATTCGTAAGCATACCTTCGCCCCCGAAGTCGATCCGGCCGGGTTAATTGATGATGAAGCTGAATTTGAAGCTTTGAGTGGCATTGACTGGTCATCAGCAACCTTCTAGGATAGGGCAGCCGACGGAGGAGCGGAAAGGGATGACCCGGAAGCTTCAGGCCAAAAAAATGAGTGATCCGTCGGGCATCTTATTTTTATGCCTTGTTAGAAAACAATAATTCATTATCCAGACTCGGGGAGTCTTGTAATAGGGTAGAAGAAAGACTTGACTTTGTTGTGCCATCGCGCACGTTCGAGGCGCTCAACACTTGTTCAAGCCGCCGTCGTTATATTCTTCTGGTTTATATTGATCTTCTGCTTTAGTTGCCCTGCATATAGAACAAAAACGCAAGTCCCTTGGCGACTTACCGCATGGCGGGTAATATATTTTACAGATAACCCGGAGTATGAATCAAAAAATCATAAAAAGGCTGGTTCTCAATTATATCCTTAAGACATAATCATAACAACATACCTGTGATCCTTTGATTACCTTGCCGGCTTATGCGACCCGAACAATGAGGGTAAGCTTTTTAATCCTGAAACCTTGCACATATGATGTTTGTTATGCAGCAACAACTGTATTTGATCAAAAGTAAGCTGGTGGGATAAAAATCACCCCATAAGTGCTTTCAGAAAAAGATCTGCAAACCGTCAAACAATTGCGATTTGCAAAGTTTTATGAGAGATAGACAAAATTCAAAGGCTGCTAATTCGAATACGATCAATAAACCGTTCCAAAGGGGTTAAGCTAAGATTCAGATACGATCATATAGCCCCCAGTGGCTCTGGTGATGCCGATCAAGTGGGTATCGACAGCTATGTTCTCTTTGGTTCGAATACGACCTATGTTTGAATAGGAAGCCCCCAAGTGACCATAAGAGTTGTTTAATGACGCTAATTCAAATACGATCCACGTCAGACCCAAAGGGGTTGAGTGTCACGCCCAATATGCGACCCTATCCAAAAGGAACTCGACGGTCCCACCAAGGATAGACCCGCATATTGAAACGCTTTTGCAAGGTGGATATCATTACATCAACATTACATAATAGATGGGGATACATACATAAGGCACAGATGCCACAAGAATACATCAACATCATATACAAGAGATCAACATCCGACTACGGATGAAACATAAACGAAGCTCAAACGACATCCACCACAGTAGCCCAGGCTGCCGACTGGAACCTATCCCCGATCGAAGAAGAAGCGTAAGAAGAACTCCAAAACAAGTAAACATCGCTCTCGCGTCATGATCATCGCAAACCTGTACACTGCAACTGGTGGTGTAGTAATCTGTGAGCCACGAGGACTCAGCAATCCCATTACCATGGGTATCAAGACTAGCAAAGCTTAACGGGAAAGGAAGGGGTAAAGTGGTGAGGTTGCAGCAGCGACTAAGCATATATGGTGGCTAACATCGCAAATGAGGCGAGAAGAGAAACAAAGGAACGGTCGTCAACTAGTAATGATCAAGAAGTGATCCTGAACTCCTACTTACGTCGACATAACCCGAAACCGTGTTCTCCTCTCGATCAACCCGAAAAGAGACACTCACGATTACGCATTACGGTTGGTGTATTTTAATTAAGATCAACTTCGGGTTTTCTACAACCGGACATTAACAAATTCCCATCTACCACATAACCAAGGGCACGGCTCTCGAAAGTTTATAACCTGCAGGGTGTCCCAACAGCCCATGATAAGCTCTCGCGATCAACGAAGGATATTCCTTCTCCCGGAAGACCCGATCAGTCTCGAATCCGGCTACAAGACATTTCGACAGCAATAAAACAAGACCAGCAAAGCCGCCGGATGTGCCGACAAATCCCGATAGAGTCGCACGTACCTCGTTCTCGGGGCACACCGGATAAGTCAAGCTACGAGTAAAACCAAGCCTCGAGTTTCCCGTGGTGGCCCAAGATCTTGCTCGGTTCGGACCAACACTCAAAGGAGCACCGCCCGGGGGCTAAAATAAAGATGACCCTTGGGCTCCGGAAACCCAAGGGAAAAAGGGCATAGTTGGGGCAAATGGTAAAACCAATGTTGGGCCTTCCTGGAGGAGTCTTATTCAAAGCGAACTGTCAAGGGGGTCCCATAAATCACCCGACCACGTTAGGGACGCAAAAATCCGGGAACATAATACCGATATGACGGAAACTAGGGCGGCAAGAGTGGAACAAAACACCAGGCATAAGGCCGAGCCTTCCACCCTTTACCAAATATATAGATGCATTAATAATATAAGATATATTGTGATATCCCAACAAGTAAACATGTTCCAACAAGGAACAACACCTCCATGTTCCAACAAGGAACAAACTTCATCTTCACCTGCAACTAACAACGCTATAAGAGGGGCTGAGAAAAGCGGTAACATAGCCAAACAACGGTTTGCATAGGAAGGGTGCAAAAGGTTAGAGGCTGACATGGCAATTAGGTAGACTTGAGCAACAGGCAATAGGTAGCGCAGCATAGCGATAGAACGAAGCAACTAGCATAGCAATGATAGTAGTGAGATCCAGGGTAGCGGTCATCTTGCCTGAAATCCCGCAAGGAAGAAGAACGAGTCCATGAAGAAGACGAACGGATGAAGCCGAACCAAGTGTAGACGAACGAATCCTCACGATCGCAACGAAAACGGGAACTAACAAGAAGAAGCACACAACATAGTAAACACACCACACATGAACAAGGCATGATGCACAACAAGCATGATGCATGACAAAACTACATGAAGCTACTCATGGCAAGAGATGATGCAAACAAGACCAACACATCAAAGCAAGTTTAAATGAGGCCGGAAACAACATATAACAATTCCGGTAAGTCCTCATATGCAAATTTCGAAATTGGTCCAGATCTGAATAAACCTTATGTTCAAGTTGTTAAACAGCAAGTTAATATGCACCACGATGATCTATACGAAATTCTAGTCAAGTTACATATAAAGTTCATTAGATTCGGAGCTACGGCCTAGAAGATATGAGCAAAACAAGATAAACATGGCATTGATGCAAAATGCATACAAACATCAAGAAAACACTCTCAAAACATGGATTCAACATTATAATATGAAACTACATGCAAAATCAAGCAAGTTTAATATAGAGCACACTCAAAACGGAGCAACGGTTCAACACATACACCCTATACAAGTCATAGGAACAATCTGTCCAAAACAGCAAGTAGGCATATTGCAAGCATCAAAACAACAAGCTACAGGACCTCAACATAAGAAAAAAAGGCATGGGCATGATTTACAGGTAAAGCATTACAAAACATGAACACTGAGCTATCTCCAGAAACAACTAGAACATCCTCAAAAACACAAGGCAAGATTGCAAATAATAACAGTTTCAGGCATTGGCAGAAATAACATCAGGTTGCAATGTTTAGAGCTATGAAACAACATGTTACAGGAACTTATCATGGCAAACAAAGGCATGACATGAATCTACTAAATGCATAGAACAAAAGTCCTTTAGTGACCATGAGCCAAAAAGGATCAGAAAATATGATGGCACCCATGTAAACATGGCAAGTTATATTACAGATTTAAACATGGCAGGAACAACGATAAGTAGGCATGTTGGTGAGCTTGAACCACTCACCACAGAGCAATACATGGCATGGAAAGGCAACCAACAGTAATAAGACATGGCATAGAAGCTATACACGGCAAGAACAACATCATAGCATACAAGGATCAACTACAACAACCTTGACAAAATTGAATAACATGTAAACAATCTGCCAGGAAACATTTTGTAGCAAAAGTAGAGCTCGATTGACTCAAGCTATGTCACTCCATAATTGCAAACAAGGGCATGGATGGATAGAGCAAGACATTTAAAACAAAACATCCTTACTGAAGTATCTCAAAATAAGCATGGATCTCTCTGTAGCATCAATTTAACATGGCATCAAAACATCAGCAAAACAGAGCTGAAATCAGCAACATCAGGACACCTAGTTTGCATGCTTGTGCTAGTCACCACATTGATCACAAAAATACATGGCATACACCCCTTAAAGATGGCATGGCATGTTACAAAACACATGTAGGACTCAAGTTCATAGGATGCACACATCAATCATGGCAAAAATGACAAAAGTGCATGTTCTGATAAGAATCAGAAACTAACATCACATAGCACTCTTCTAACAGCATTTCGGGCATCAAGATGAGCTCAAATGAAAATGATGCAATGAGATGAAATGATCTACTCTTCGAGGCGAACAATTTGATATATTATACGCACAAAACGGACCTATGGATGCAGAATTATGATGCGATGAAAATGCAACCAAATATGTAACAATTTCGGTACTTAGTGGAATTGAGAGGGGGGGAGTCAACCTAGGCACGGATTTCGAGGCACATCCGGATCTCGCCGGAGATGCGTCGCGGAGACGGAGAGGAGCTCGCCCGGCTCGGGAGGACGCGGGCGCCGGGAGGAGGCAGCCATGGCGGGCGACGACGGGCTCCGCGGCGGGGCGGGCCGGGCGCCAAGGGAGCGAGGCGGGGCGGCGGACGGAGGCCGCCGGCCGCCTCCGGCGAGGTAGCCGAGGCGGCTCGGGCAGGGGCGAGGCGGCGGGCGGGCGGGCGGCGGCGACGGGCCGGAGGCGCGCGGGGCGGGCGGGAGCCGCCAGAGCGGCGGGCGGCGGGCGCTGGCTCGGGCGAGCTCACCGGCCGAGGGCGGCGCCAGCGAGGCGGGCGTGGCGGGCGGCGGATCCGGGCTCGCGAGGCCGGATGGGCTCCGGGCAGCGTCGCGGTGGGGATCTGGCAGGGACGCGTGGCGCGCCTCGATTGGCTGTGGGCGGCGGCGCGGTGACGTGGCGACCTCTTATTGGCCGGAGTGAGGTGGCTGCGGGGTGGTGGACATGTCCGGCGGCGGAACGGACATGTCCGGCTGCGGGAGGAGGAAGATGGCTAGGGTTGGACTGCGCGAAAAATCCGGGAGGGACACATATTTATAGATAGAGGGAGCTAGGAGAGTCCAAATGAGGTGCGGTTTTCGGCCACGCGATCGTGATCGAACGACCGAGAGCATGGAGGGGAGTTTGGTGGGTTTTGGGCCAGTTTGGAAGGGGTGTTGGGCTGCACACAAAAGAGGCTTTACGGTTACCGGTTAACTGTTGGAGTATAAACGACCTCCAAATGATCCAAAACTTGACAAAGCGGTCTACGGTGCTATACCAAGGCCGCTTGACAAACCTCGGTCCATTCCGAGACCGTTTAACACCCGCACACGAAAAGAGGTAAAAGGGGGCGCCGGGAGACATAGGAGCGCCGGATTGCAAAACGGACAACGGGGAAAATGTTCGGATGCATGAGACGAACACGTATGCAAATGCGATGCACATGATGACAAGATATGAAATGCAGATGATGACATGGCAAAGTGCAACACGCAAGCAAATGACATGGCAAGGACGGCAAATAACTGGCAGACACCCTAGTGGGTTTGGCAGTATGCTGATCAAGAGGGTATTAACAGCTATGTTCTCTTTGGTTCGAATACGACCTATGTTTGAACAGGGAGCCCCCTAGTGATCATGGCTAGATTCAGATATGATCATAAGCCGTACCAAGGGGAAAGCCGGATTCAAATATGATCCATTCCCTGTTGGCTGTTTCAGCAATATAATAAGGAAGACATGTAAACATTTGAGGATGAAAAGGATGGAGGTCCTGTTTTATTGCTTTTCATAACATATACATCTCAAAGTATATGTACATCCTGAGAGCCGGTGGCTCAAGTATAGTAAGGCCGAAGATGAGCGATATTCCACGGCCGACGGGTCTCCTCCTCCGACTTGCGTGAGTCTTTGTGTTCTCGAACATCGATGAGGTAATATGACCCGTTATTTAGGTTCTTGCTGACCACAAAGGGTCCTTCCCAAGGGGGAGATAGCTTGTGCATATCGGATTGATCCTGGATGAGTCGGAGCACCAAATCACCTTCCTGAAAGGTTCTGGACCTAACCCGGCGGCTGTGGTAGCGGCGCAGGTCTTGCTGGTAAATCGCCGAGCGGGCTATTTCCAAGTCTTGCTCTTCATCCAACAAGTCAAGTGCATCCTGACGCGCTTGTTCATTATCAGCTTCAACGTAAGCCACCACGGGGGGCGAGTCATGACGAATGTCACTTGGCAGGACCGCCTCTGCTCCGTACACCATGAAGAAAGGTGTATAAACCGTAGATCTGTTAGGTGTAGTGTTGATGCTCCAAATCACAGAGGGTAATTCCTCCACCCAACAACCCGGCGTCCGTTGTAAGGGGACCAAGAGCCGGGGTTTTATACCTTTCAAAATCTCCTGATTGGCTCTTTCCGCTTGACCATTGGATTGAGGATGAGCTACTGCCGAAACATCAAGCCGGATATGTTCTCGTTGACAGAATTCTTCCATAGCACCTTTGGAGAGATTAGTGCCATTATCAATTATGATGGTGTGTGGAAAACCAAAACGAAAGATCACCTTTTTCATGAACTGAACCGCCGTGGCTGCATCACACTTTGTAACATCCCAAATTTCCTATTTGGAATGTTCTACAATTATAGCTAAGCATCTATGCATTCTGTTTGAATTTGAGTGCCATTTGGAGTTTCAGAAGATTTTGAGTTTTGGAATTTGAATTCAAACTTTGGCAAGTGGGAATCATTTCAAAAACTATGCCTGATAAATACTTGAGCAAAAGTATGAGAGGAGTAAACATGACACTCCAAAAATATCAGAGGAAAACAATGCCAAAAGTTTTGAATTCAAATTTGAGTTTTATTTGAATTTTGAAAAAATGATTTTTTATAAACTTTGGATTTTGCCCCTGGAAAAATGTTCAAATGATAGGGAATATTCCCCTGATCATTTTGATATATATATGTCCTATATAAAATATTTATATTTTATATTTTATATCTCTGTTTTATTTTCAAAAAATTAATTTGGAAAAAGAAAAAAATACCCGTGCACCAGCCAGCTAATCGCCCAGCCAAGACTGGCGACCCACCAGGCGTGGCCCACCGAACCGCCCAGCCAACGGCCGAGCCAGCCAATGAGCCGACCAGACTTCACCAAACGGTACCGCTCGGTCGCCCGACGCGCCGCCCGCTCCCGCCGTCGCCGACAGTGCACCCCCACCATCATCTACCCCTCGCCCACGGCACTCGCCCGCGCCGCCTTCGCCGGATCCCGGGATCCGGATTCGATCTCTCCCGATTGCCCTCGCCCAAGATGAGGCCCCGCCCTATATACCCTCCCGCCCCGTTTTCCCCTCGCCCCTCGCCGACCCTCTCTCCCTCGCTGCGCTCATGGAGTAACCCGAACGCCGCCACCGCCATTTACCTCGCCGCCGACGCCTAGCCCACCCCGAGCTCCACCAACTCCACCAGACGCTCCCGCCTCGCCCGTCACTGGGCCGAGCTCTCCGCCGACGCCCCCGACCACCGGAGACGCCGACGCACTCGCCGCCCGAGCCGCCGCCGCCGTCGACGTCCGGTAAGCCACCGGAGTTACCCTCCCCCGTCCGATCTATACCGACGGCTTAGATTAGAACCCCGAAGGGGTATGTTTTATTATTAGGTTTAGTTATAAAAATCGGTTCAGATCGGTTTAGTTGGTTTAGTTAGGTTTTATTTTAAACCGGCCCGATTCGTTTAACCCTAGGGCCCGTTTTAGTTAAGTTACGCTCAGTGCGTTAGTTAGGCCCATTAGGCCATTTTTCTTTATTTTCGTTTTTCTGTTTTAACAGAATAGTTCCAGATTTGAAAAATTCATATCTTTTATTCTACTTAATATTTTTAAGTGATTCTGTTTTTGTTGGTTTGAAAATTTCTTATAGTTTCTGTAGAAAATATTACTAGCTATGTTAAAATTATTTAGAATTGCTTTATTTTAGATTTATTCAGAATAGTAAATCTGCTATAAAATGAGTTAGGAAATTTATTTTTAATGATTCTTTTGTCCCAACTTTATTTTGACATTATTTTGTCCCAAATTCTGCTTTATTTTTAATGATTCTTTTGTCCCAACTTTATTTGGACATTTTAGGATTAATAAAAAATAGTTTCTAGCAGAATCATGTTATTCTTAATTAATTAACTAGCTACTGTTTTCCTATTATTTTAATTAGCAAATAAATTTATTTTTCACATGTGATTGATTATTCTAGATTAGTTTCTATCACTTTAGAGCAGGAACTTTTATTTATAATAAATAAAACTTTTATTTTATTTTTCTTAATAGAACTTGAATTAGGCCTAATAGGAGTTTTATAATAGCTTTTAAATTGATTCTTTTATCTCCTAGTTGCTTAATGCATTCTTTTCTGTTATGTTAACATAAACCCATGATTAGGTTATGTTGAGAAATTTTTTGTTATGTAAAACTATTTTTAGTTGTTGATTGAAGTAGGAAAAACTTTGAGTGGGATTTCTTCGAGTTTTCCTTTGGGTTTTGATTCGTTTGTTTTGGTGTGTTATGTTACTATGCTATTGTGTTAAGTGATCATATGCTATATGCTTATTGTGATTATTGTTTGTCTCGGTAGAGTTTCCGGAGTGCGAAGCTTGCTACTACGAGTCCTTAGCTTACGAAGATCGTCAGCAAGGCAAGTTATTGATCATGTTCTTACAATACCTATGATTTTTATTGCATTAGAATATACCTCCCCACCATGCATGCAGTAGTTGAAATTTTGAAGTTATTGTTCTTGAGTAGTATCATGTGGTAGGATGAACCAATTCCCCTTGTTACCATGACCCGGGACGTAGTAGTTAATTTTGCTATGCTCGTAGACGGGATTGGTTGAGTGAATTCATAAGAAAGATGTGAGAGTCAATGATGATGACAACCCCATGAACTTCAAAGATCAAGATGGACTTCGGAATTCACTCTTTGGGTGGAGGGCGGTTGACGGCACCTGGAGAACCCGGTGGTTGGCGGGATGCATGGAGAAGTGCCATGACATCTTGGGGAAAGCTTCACCCAGCCACGAAGAGACGGATGGATGCCCCATTGACCGTAAGCTTACATGTGCAGCCGCAAGCCATTATGGGCTCGGCTGGGTCAACCCTAGTAGTGACGCTGGCTGGGCGGTACTACGAGATGTAGAAGAACGGTAGGATTGGATGGGTACGGCGGTGGCGGAAGAACTCTTGGAAGACCTGTTTCATTCATCCGTCTTCAAACACCATGAAGTGCGAAGACTTAAAAGGAGGAATGATTCTTGCGGGTAAAGTGCACAAACCTCTGCAGAGTTAAAGATCTAATCGATTAGCCGTGTCCCCGGTTACGGACAATTTGAGCCTCTGGAACTTGGAAGTATTCGGAAATCTCAACACTTAAATTAATAAATTAATTGAGGGGTTATGACTTAATAATTTGGGAATGAGACATTGGTTGGTGGAACCATCTCAATAACTACCAACAATTTTGTAGTTTTTACAAGCAAGTCCACTGTAGTAGGGAAAAATTGGCTTTTCGCAAAATGATGAAACTTAGAGCCCCACAGCCAAAATGCATATAATGTTAGTAATTTTATTATTGTTATTCTCTCTTCATGACTTGCCAGCATATTCAAAATGCTGACCTACACGGCTGCAACGTCTTATGTTGCAGAGGTTTATTCCGATCAGGAGTGAGGCTATGCTCCGCGCTTGGCGATTGCCCTTTGGAGTCGGATGGACTTGTTATTTCGTCTACGCTTCCGCGGCTTTACTAGTTTGTTTCTCATGAGTTGGCCTTCGGCCGAATTTATTCTATTGTAATAAAGACTCTATATGAGAATCGTGTAATAAATTCAGGTGTGATTGAACTTTGATTATTTCATCGATGTCTTGTGAGTACCAAAGATGATCTTGGGATGGTACAGAACCACGTAGATTTGACCGATTTTGGGTCAGGTCGCTCTGAGATGGTATCGAGCTTCACGACCGTGGGGCGTAACCCCTAGGATCGGAAAGCCATAGGAAGAGACTATTTACTTTATATCCTTATCATTCCGTAATTCTCCCTGTTCATTTCGACTCCTCTCCGATTTTCAACATTTTAGATGGTCGTCGAGTTCACCCCGTTTTGCTACGGAGTTTTGCCACCGATGAGGCGATGCCCTTGGCGGAAGCTAGTCGAGATGGTGAAGAAGCTGAAGATTGCTCGCCCTCGATCACGGGAAGCCAACCAATGCACTTCCGACGGATACCCTTCTGAGATTGAAGTGCATATTCGAGGAGAACCTTCGAGGACATCTGAGTCTATTGACTTTGAGTTTACCGACTTCAACTGGATCCTCGGAAGGGACATGGTGATCTATCGTGCACTTGGACATCTCCGAGAAGAGTACATGGCCGAGCTCGATCCATCAGACCTCGCCATGGTTTCTCGCAGAGCAAGGAATGGAGATATCATCCGTACCGTAGAGGACGACTCCATTCTCTCTTATGTCCAAGACTTGGAGTGTCTCCTTAGGAAACGGGAGATCCAGACTCGCCGTAACTCAAAGGTACACAGGAGGCTGTTGTTCCGTGAACTGGAACTGGAGGAGAAGGCACACGCAGACTTCCTTAACCATGAGGAAGAAATCGCGGACTTCATGGAGAGAGTCGACGACCTGAAGGTGAAGCTTGCCGCAATAGAGGAAAAGATGGACTTGGGAGAGGACCTTTTTCCGAGTGGAGATGACGGACCTCTCGTGAGCAATGATCAGGATTATGAAGGGAGTTCCACTGGAGAAAGCCACAAGAGGAGGCGCCGTAACAAAGGACGCCACACTGGAGGACATCGCACCAGAGGACGCAAGGATTATTGATGAAGACATTTAGTCGACCACCATGTTATTTTACTTTTTCATCGATCAGTTAGGACGATATTTTCGATTAGTCGTGAGCTTTTTGTAATCGAGATTGAACCATGTTTGAGTGGAATGAATAAATGATTGGTGTGTTTATGATTGTGCATTCATATGGGTAGTGTTATTTCTCATTAGACCATTGTTCTATTCTAATTTTCTAATCCACTCCAAAACACCAGATGCCTCCGAGGGCGTGACACGGTTTTCCGCGGAGCTCACCCAGCTACTCCAGCAGCAGAATGCCCTCATGCGAGATACTCATCGTAATCGAACAACAACAACAACAATCCACCGCCACCACCCCTGTTGACAACTTGACTCGATTCACGAGGCTGAATCCGCCAGATGTTCTCTAGCAGACCGAGCCGATTGTGGCCGATGATTGGCTCCGCAAGGTCGGAAGAGAGCTAATCACTGTTGGATGCACTGATGCAGAGAAGGTGCACTTTGCCGCACATCAACTTGATGGACCTGCAGCTTCTTGGTGGGAGAACTACACCGCCACTTATCCCATCGATACCATCACGTGGGATCAGTTCCAGCAGGCCTTCCGCACCGCTCATGTTTCAGCTGGAGCCATGAGTCTGAAGAAGCGTGAGTTTCGCAACTTACGCCAGGGGAACCGTACTATGGCGCAGTACATGGATGAGTTCAGCAAGTTAGCTCGCTATGCCCCAGATGATGTGGCCACAGATGCCGCAAAGCAGGAGAAGTTTCTCGAGGGACTCAATGATGAACTGGGTATGCAGCTTATGGTGGCTACTTTCACCAACTACCAGGAGCTAGTAGACAAGGCCACCATACTCGAAGGCAAGCAGCAGCAGATTGATAACCGCAAGCGGAAGTACAGCCAGGGGAAGCACAACTCAGGAGCTCAGCAGAAGCCCCGTTATGCCCCATACTCCGGAGGGCATACCCATCACAACCATGGAGGACATAACCATGGAGGAAATGGGAACAACCGCAACCAGGACAACAAGTCGTGCAATGGCAATGGAAGCGGTAATGGGAACCAGCATCGTTCGCCCGGCTCGAAGGATCTGAGTCACATCACCGCTTCAAGTGCCGTAAAACAGGGCACTATGCCACCGACTGCCGGAGGCCAAGCAGAGGAATGGAAACGGCAATGGAAGCTCAGCGAAGAAGCCCAACCCTTTCCCTCGTGCTCGGTGAACCCCATCGGCGTGGAGGGCGTCTATGATCAGCCGGATAATCGTGGTTGGTAAGTTTTATTGAATTCACGTTCAGATTGGTACTCTTTGATTACGGTGCAACGATTCATTCATATCAAGGGTAGTTGTGGAAAAGTACGGGTTGCCCACTAAAACCCTTAGAAGCCCCTTCGTCGGGCCGCAGAGGAGAAATGATGGCGAGCTTAGGCTGTCATGCAACCCTCAACATCGAAACCATAAATTTCCCGCAGACCTCATAGTATTGGAAACCCGCACCTTGGATGTAATCCTAGGCATGGATTGGTTGACGGTTTGAAGGAAACATAGATCGTGCCCATAAGTCTATTCTGCTCACCACCGGAGCGTAAGAGGATCAAGTATGTATCCGCACATAGCGGATGAAGAATCGGTGCATTCCTTCACGGGAGTTGTTCAGAGGAAGTGCCAGAGTGCAAGATTTTCCGATGTTTTTCGGAGGAATTACCAGAATGCCACCGACAGGGACATTGAATTTCTGATTGAGTTATTGCCCGGCACAGCCCCAATATCCAAGAGACCTTATCGGATGCCACCGAATGAGTTGAAAGAGATCAAGGAACAAATTAATGAGTTATTGGAGAAAGGATATATTCGGCCAAGCTCATCACCTTGGGGAGCCCCAGTTCTTTTGGTAGAGAAGAAGGATGGAACCTTGAGAATGGTTGTGGATTATCGTTCGTTGAACGAAGTGACCATCAAGAACAAGTACCCTCTGCCGATGATTAATGATCTATTTGATCAGCTAGTTGGAGCCAAGGTATTCTCCAAGATCGATCTTCGATCAGGGTATCATCAGTTGAAGATCCGTGAAAAGGATATACCCAAAACAGCATTCACTACCAGGTATGGTTTATATGAGTATACCGTCATGTCATTTGGATTGACTAATGCTCCTGCATACTTCATGAATTTGATGAACAAGGTGTTTATGGAATATCTGGACAAGTTTGTCGTGGTGTTCATCGATGATATACTGATTTTCTCAAGAGCGAGGAAGAGAATAAGGAACATTTGCGTCTAGTTCTAGAGAAACTTGAGAACACCAGCTGTATGCCAAGTTCAGCAAATGTGAATTTTGGCTGAAGGAAGTTGGATTCCTCGGACATGTTATTTCAGGAGAAGGAATAGCAGTTGACCCGCCAAGGTTGAATCAGTCACCGATTGGCGGTCACCCACCTCGATCAAGGAGATCCGCAGATTTTCTCGGACTCGCGAGGATATTATCGGAGGTTTATTGAGAACTTCTCGAAGATTGCCAAACCCATGACTGAGCTGTTGAAGAAGGAAGCCAAGTATATTTGGACCGAGGATTGTGAAGCCAGTTTTCAGGAATTGAAGAAACGTCTGGTCACAGCCCCAAAGCTGATTTTGCGGACATACACAAGGATTACGGTATATTGTGGCGCTTCTCGTCGTGGACTCGGAGGAGTACTCATGCAGGAAGGAAAGTTGTAGCTTACACCTCCGGACAGCTCGACCACACGAGATGAATTATGCCACACATGATTTGGAGTTAGCGGCCGTAGTGCATGCACTCAAGACACAGACATTTCCTTATCGGAAACCATTGTGATGTTTACACAGATCACAAGAGCTTGAAGTATATTTTCACGTAGAAAGAGATGAACCTCAGGCAGAGGAGATGGCTAGAGTTAATCAAGGACTATGACATGAGATTGCATTATCACCCAGGGAAAGCTAATGTGGTAGCAGATGCTTTGAGCCGTAAGAGTTATGTGAATACTCTTATAGCAGGAGGATTACCCCAGGAGTTAGTCGATGACCTCAGAGATCTCCGACTGGAGATAGTTCCGAGAGGATATGTTGCAACTCGAAGTTTAGTCCACTTTGGCGAAAGGATTCGTGAAGCCCGTAAGTCGGACAAGGAAATTGATGAGATAAAGCGTAAGATGAATGAAGGAAAAGCTAAAGGATTCCGTAAGGATGAGCACGGAGCTATATGGTTCGAGGATCGTATTTATGTACCCAATGATCCGAACTCGAAAGCTAATTCTTCAGAGGCTCATGATTCACCGTACTCGATTCACCCGGTAACACCAAGATGTATCTGGATTTAAAGGAAAGTTTCGGTGGGCGGTATGAAGAAGGACATTGCCGAGTACGTAGCGATGTCGATGTTTGCCAGCAGTAAAGGCGAACATCGAAGCCAGCAGGTTACTTCAACCTTTGCCGATTCCCCGATTGGAAATGGGAAAAACTTGGAATGGATTTTATCACAGATTACCCAGACCCGTTCGAGTTATGATTCTATCTGGGTAGTGGTTGATCGATTGACCAAGGTAGCTCACTTCATTCCGTGAAGACTACCTATACCAGTGCTAAGTTGGCCAAGATATACATGACCAGGATCGTTTATCCGCATGGAGTTCCGAGGAGTATCATGTCGATAGAGGAACACAGTTTACCTCAAAGTTTTGGAATCGATTGCATGAAACTTTGGAGTGCGAGGCTGGAATTGATACAGCTTTTCATCCATGAGCAGATGGACAGACCGAGAGAGTCAACCAGATTCGGAGGACATGTTGAGAGCTTGTGTGCTAGACTATGGGTCTAGCTGGGATGATAATTTGCCATACGCAGAGTTCTCATACAACAACAGCTTATCAATCCATCAAGATGGCCCTTTCAAGCTCTATACGGAAGGAGGTGCGAGAACACCATTGCTGTGGGATGGTGTTGGAGATCGATCACTTTTCGGCTCCGATCTTATCGGAGATTCAAGAGAAAGTCAAGCTGATTCGGGATAGACTCAAGATAGCACATTCGAGATGTAAGAGTTATGCCGACAAGAACGCAAGGAAGTAACTTACGAGCGGGGACCGAGCATATCTTCGTGTGTCTCACTTCATGGAATCAAGAGGTTTGGTGTCAAAGGAAAGTTAGCACCCGATTCATTGGCCCTACAAAATCCTCGAGCGTCGTGGAGAAGTCGCACAAGTTAGAATTGCGGAAGGATTGTCCGGAGTTCATGATGTCTTCCATGTTTCTCACCAAGAAGTGTCATGCCGACATGGCCGATGTTCCGTTGAGAGACACAAAGGCCCCTAGAGGCCATACAACTTGACGGTGATCGACCTACAAGGAGAAACCCGTCCGAATTCTCGAGACTGCGAATAGAGTCACCCGCAGCAAGGTCATCAAGTTTTGCAAGGTCTTTGTGGAGTCATCACTCAAGAGGAAGCCACCGGGAGCGAAAAAGACCTTCTTGAGACCACCGCACCTATTTGCTAGCCAACCCAATCTCGAGGGCTAGATTCATCTTAAGGTGGTAGGTTTGTAACATCCCAAATTTCCTATTTGGAATGTTTTACAATTATAGCTAAGCATCTATGCATTCTGTTTGAATTTGAGTGCCATTTGGAGTTTCAGAAGATTTTGAGTTTTGGAATTTGAATTGAAACTTTGGCAAGTGGGAATCATTTCAAAAACTATGCCTGATAAATACTTGAGCAAAAGTATGAGAGGAGTAAACATGACACTCCAAAAATATCAGAGGAAAACAATGCCAAAAGTTATAAACTTTGGATTTTGCCCCTGGAAAAATGTTCAAATGATAGGGAATATTACCCTGATCATTTTGATATATATATGTCCTATATAAAATATTTATATTTTATATTTTATATCTCTGTTTTATTTTCAAAAAAATTAATTTGGAAAAAAAAAAAATGCCCAAGCACCAGCCAGCTAATCGCCCACCAAAGACTGGCGACCCACCCAGCGGCCCACCAACCGCCCAAATAACGGCCGAGCCAGCCAATGAGCCGACCGCACTTCACAGCAAAACGGTACCGCTCGGTCGCCCGACGCCGCCCCCGCTCCCGCCGTCGCCGACAGTGGACCCCACCCGTCGTCTACCCCTCGCCCACGCAACTCGCCCGCCGCCGCCGCCGGATCCCGGGATCCGGATTCGATCTCTCCCGATTGCCCTCGCCCAAGATGAGGCCCCGCCCTATATATACCCTCCCCGCACCCGTTTTCCCCTCGCCCCTCGCCGACCCTCTCTCCCTCGCTGCAGCCTCGCCGGAGTAACCCGACGCCGCCGCCGCCATTTACCTCGCCGACGCCCCTAGCCCACCCCGAGCTCCACCAACTCCACCAGACGCCTCCCCTCGTCCGTCCTTTCCCGCGGAGCTCTCCGCCGACGCCCCGACCACCGGAGACGCCGACGACTTTTCGCCCTTGAAACCGCCCGCCGCCGTCGACGTCCGTAAGCCGCGGAGTTACCCTCCCCGTCCGATCTATCTGGACGGCTTAGATTAGAACCCAAAGGGTATGTTTTATTATTAGGTTTAGTTATAAAAAACCGGTTCAGATCGGTTTAGTTGGTTTAGTTAGGTTTTATTTTAAACCGGCCCGATTCGTTTAACCCTAGGGCCCGTTTTAGTTAAGTTACGCTCAGTGCGTTAGTTAGGCCCATTAAGCCATTTTTCTTTATTTTCGTTTTTCTGTTTTAACAGAATAGTTCCAGATTTGAAAAATTCATATCTTTTATTCTACTTAATATTTTTAAGTGATTCTTTTTTTGTTGGTTTGCAAATTTCTTATAGTTTCTTTAGAAAATATTACTAGCTATGTTAAAATTATTTAGAATTGCTTTATTTTAGATTTAGTCGGAATAGTAAATCTGCTATAAAATGAGTTAGGAAATTTATTTTTAATGATTCTTTTGTCCCAACTTTATTTTGACATTATTTTGTCCCAAATTCTGCTTTATTTTTAATGATTCTTTTTGTCCCAACTTTATTTGGACATTTTAGGATTAATAAAAAAATAGTTTCTAGCAGAATCATGTTATTCTTAATTAATTAACTAGCTACTGTTTTCCTATTATTTTAATTAGCAAATAAATTTATTTTTCACATGTGATTGATTATTCTAGGTTAGTTTCTATCACTTTAGAGCAGGAACTTTTATTTATAATAAATAAAACTTTTATTTTATTTTTCTTAATAGAACTTGAATTAGGCCTAATAGGAGTTTTATAATAGCTTTTAAATTGATTCTTTTTGCTCCTAGTTGCTTAATGCATTCTTTTCTGTTAAGTTAACATAAACCCATGATTAGGTTATGTTGAGAAATTTTTGTTATGTAAAACTATTTTTAGTTGTTGATTGAAGTAGGAAAACTTTGAGTGGGATTTCTTGAGTTTTCCTTTGGGTTTTGATTCGTTTGTTTTGGTGTGTTATGTTACTATGCTATTGTGTTAAGTGATCATATGCTATATGCTTATTGTGATTATTGTTTGTCTCGGTAGAGTTTCCTGAGTCTGAAGCTTGCTACTCTGAGTCCTTAGCGTCATTTAAGATCGTCGGCAAGGCAAGTTATTGATCATGTTCTTACAATACCTATGATTTTTATTGCATTAGAATATACCTCCCCACCATGCATGCAGTAGTTGAAATTTTGAAGTTATTGTTCTTGAGTAGTATCATGTGGTAGGATGAACCAATTCCCCTTGTTACCATGACCCGGGACGTAGTAGTTAATTTTGCTATGCTCGTAGACGGGATTGGTTGAGTGAATTCATAAGAAAGATGTGAGAGTCAATGATGATGACAACCCCATGAACTTCAAAGATCAAGATGGACTTCGGAATTCACTACTGGGTGGAGGACGGTTGACGGGCACCCTGGAGAACCCAGTGGTTGGCCGGGATGCATGGAGAAGTGCCATGACATCTTGCGGAAAGCTTCACCCAGCCACGAAGAGACGGATGGATGCCCCATTGACCGTAAGCTTACACAGCAGCCGCAAGCCATTATGGGCTCTGGCTGGGTCAACCCTAGTAGTGACGCTGGCTGGGCGGTACTACGAGATGTAGAAGAACGGTAGGATTGGATGGGTACCGCGGTGGCGGAAGAACTCTTGGAAGACCTGTTTCATTCATCCCGTCTTCAAACACCATGAAGTGCGAAGACTTAAAAGGAGGGAATGATTCTTGCGGGTAAAGTGCACAAACCTCTGCAGAGTTAAAGATCTAATCGATTAGCCGTGTCCCCGGTTACGGACAATTTGAGCCTCTGGAACTTGGAAGTATTCGGAAATCTCAACACTTAAATTAATAAATTAATTGAGGGGTTATGACTTAATAATTTGGGAATGAGACATTGGTTGGTGGAACCATCTCAATAACTACCAACAATTTTGTAGTATTTACAAGCAAGTCCACTATAGTAGGGAAAAATTGGCTTTTCGCAAAATGATGAAACTTAGAGCCCCACAGCCAAAATGCATATAATGTTAGTAATTTTATAATTGTTATTCTCTCTTCATGACTTGCCAGCATATTCAAAATGCTGACCTACACGGCTGCAACGTCTTATGTTGCAGAGGTTTATTCCGATCAGGAGTGAGGCTACACTCCGCGCTTGGCGATTGCCCTTTGGAGTCGGATGGACTCGCTATTTCGTCTACGCTTCCGCAGCTTTACTAGTTTATTTCTCATGAGTTGGCCTTCGGCCGAATTTATTCTATTGTAATAAAGACTCTATATGAGAATCGTGTAATAAATTCAGGTGTGATTGAACTTTGATTATTTCATCGATGTACTGTGAGTACCAGCATGATCTTGGGATGGTAGAGACACAGAGATTTGACCGATTTTGGGTCAGGTCGCTACACACTTACTGACCGGCTCTGCCTCAACCCACTTTGTAAATTTATCTACCGCCACCAGGAGGTGTGTCTTTTTATCTTTAGACCTTTTGAAAGGCCCGACCATATCAAGCGCCCAGACTACAAATGGCCAAGTGATTGGAATCATCCTCAATTCTTGAGCCGGCACATGAGCTCGTCGTGAGAATTTTTGACAACCGTCACATTTACTGACCAGATCTTCCGCATCAGCATGAGCCATCAGCCAATAAAAACCATGACGGAAAGCCTTGGCCACGAGAGATTTTGAGCTGGCATGATGACCACAATCACCTTCATGGATCTCCCGAAGTATTTCCTGACCTTTCGCAGGTGACACACAACGTTGAAACGCCCTAGTGACACTGTGATGATGCAGCTCACCATGAACAATTGTCATGGACTTAGACCGCCAGGTGATTTGTCTCCCCACGGTCTCATCCTCAGGCAACTCTCCCCGGGTCATGTAAGCCAAATATGGCACTGTCCAATCCGGGATGACGTGAAGAGCTGCCACCTACTGTGCTTCCGGGTCTGGAACAGCTAAGTCCTCCTCTGTGGGTAACTTGAAAGAAGGATTATGCAAAACATCCAAAAAGGTGTTAGGCGGTACTGGCTTACGTTGAGATCCCAGTCGGCTTAAAGCATCAGCCGCCTCATTCTTCCTTCGATCAATGTGCTCCACTTGATAACACTTGAAGTGCCCAGCTACAACATCAACTTCACGACGATAAGCCGCCATGAGGGGGTCCTTGGAGTCCCACTTGCCTGACACCTGTTGAGCCACGCGATCTGAGTTGTCCAAACACCTTACCCAGCTCAAATTCATCTCTTTGGCCATCCGAAGACCATGGAGTAAGGCCTCATATTCAGCTGCATTATTAGTACAAGGAAACATGAGCCGGAGAACATAACAAAATTTGTCACCTCGAGGGGAAGTTAAAACGACTCCAGCCCCCAAGCCTTCCAACTGCCTGGATCCATCAAAATGAATAGTCCAATATGTGTTATCCGGCTTCTCCTCAGGTGTCTGCAGCTCTGTCCAATCATTGATGAAGTCCACCAATGCTTGAGATTTAATAGCAGTGCGTGGCACATACCTCAAACCATGAGGCCCAAGCTCAATGGCCCACTTGGCGACTCGTCCTGTGGCCTCTTTATTCTGGATGATGTCTCCCAAAGGAGCAGAGCTTACCACAGTGATGGGGTGACCCTGGAAGTATTGCTTAAGCTTCCGGCTCGCCATGAACACCCCATAAACAAGCTTCTGCCAATGCGGATATCTTTGCTTAGACTCAATGAGCACCTCACTGATGTAGTAAACCGGTCGTTGAACCGGATGCTCCTTGCCAGCCTCCTTGTGCTCCACCACAATTGCAACACTGACAGCACGTGAGTTAGCAACCACGTATAATAGCAGCGGCTCTTTATCAATGGGAGCTGCAAGAACCGGTGGTTCAGACAACTGTTTCTTTAAATCTTCAAAGGCAGCATCAGCAACATCACTCCACACAAACATGTCTGTTTTCTTCATCATCTGATACAACGGTATGGCCTTCTCACCTAACCGGCTTATAAACCGTCTTAAAGCAGCGATACGACCTGCCAGTCGTTGGACATCATTGATGCACGCCGGTTTATCCAAAGAGGTAATTGCCTTGATCTTCTCCGGATTAGCTTCAATGCCTCTGTTAGAGACCAAAAAACCCAAAAGTTTGCCTGCTGGCACACCGAACGCACATTTGGCCGGGTTAAGCATCATCTTGTAGACCCGGAGATTATCAAAGGTTTCCTTCAGATCATCTATTAAGGTTTCCTTCTCTCTGGACTTCACCACTATATCATCCACATAAGCGTGAACATTGCGCCCAATCTGATTGTGGAGACAGTTCTGTACACACCGCTCATAAGTCGCCTGGGCACTCTTGAGCCCAAAAGGCATAGACACATAGCAGAAGACTCCAAACGGAGTAATGAAGGCCGTCTTCTCCTGGTCCTTAACTGCCATCTTGATCTGATGATAACCAGAGTAAGCATCCAAAAAGCTCAAACGCTCACAACCCGCCGTAGCATCAATGATTTGATTAATACGGGGGAGAGCAAAAGGATCAGCCGGACAAGCCTTATTTTAGTCCATGTAATCCACACACATCCGCCAGGTGCCATTCTTGTTAAGTACAAGCACCGGGTTAGCCAACCACTCAGGGTGAAAAACTTCAACAATAAACCTGGCCGCCAAGAGCCGGTCCACCTCCTCACCAATAGCTTTCAGTGTCTCTTCGTTGAACCACCGAAGAAACTGCCTGACCGGCTTAAACTTCGGATCAATATTAAGAGTGTGCTCAGCGAGTTCCCTCGGTACACCCGGCATGTCAGAAGGTTTCCATGCAAAGATGTCCCGATTCTCAAGGATGAACTCGATGAGCGTGCTTTCCTATTTAGGATCCAGAATGACACTGATGTTGAATTGTTTAGATGAGTCGCGTGGAGTAAAATCAACAAGCTTGGTTTCATCATCTGACTTAAACTTCATCGCCGGGTCATGCTCTGTGGTCGGCTTCTTCAGAGGTGTCATATCCGCCGGGTCAACATCTTGATAAAATTTTAGCTCCTCCGCTGCGCAAACAGACTCGGCATAAGCCGCATCGCCCTCCTCACATTCCAGGGCTATCTTTCGACTCCCATGCACAGTAATGGTGCCCTTGTGACCCGGCATCTTGAGCTGCAAGTAAACATAACACGGCCGCGCCATGAACTTGGCGTAAGCCTGCCGACCAAACAGAGCGTGATATGGGCTTTTGATTTTGACCACCTCAAAGGTTACTTTCTCAGCCCTAGAATCATATTCATCTCCAAAGGCCACCTCCAGCTCAATCTTTCCAACTGGGTATGCCGACTTACCAGGCACCACTCCATGGAAAACGGTGTTGGATGTCTTCAAATTTTTGTCAGCCAACCCCATACGTTGAAAGGTCTCATAATAAAGGATGTTGATGCTGCTACCTCCATCCATGAGTACCTTAGTAAACTTATATCCACCGACTTGAGGTTTATCACAACGGGCCTTGAGTCGCGTGTGGGCTTTAGACCCTTTATTGAACCGCCATCTTCACGCTTGATCTTTGGGCTTCATATGTTGAATCACCTTTGCATAACCCGGCCCCTCCTGGGCGGCTTACACAAAAAGTTACATCCCCAACACCTATCTTTATTGATGATAAGGATTATGAATTCTCTGTCGACCCAGAGTTATTTACTTTGGTTGAATTTGATCCTTTCCATGGTGTAACATCCCAAATTTTCAATTTGGAATGTTATACACAAAGCATCATTGCATATCATATTTTTTTCGTTGCATTTTTGCTCGATCCTAGAAATTCTACACAACTCAAGGACCCACAAAGAGAGTTGGGGATTTTCGTTATTTTCATATTTGAGTTTTCTCAAATTTTGAAAATAGGATCATTTGATTTTAATTATTTTATCTCCCATTATTTCTACTACCAAAATATGAGAGAGGGAATAAAATGACTTTCCCAAAATAAAGAAATAATGAAGATTTAATAATAAAATCAAATAAGATTTTATTTTGGAGTTTTCCGCCTTTTTATTTGAATTTAGGAAAAATGCGCGTTTTTCAAAATTGCATTTCGACCCCAAATAAATGTTCATTAAATCCGGCTTGATATTAGAAGCCGAGAAAATTTATTTCGGGATTTTTGGAGTCCGTTTAGTATTTCTTTTTATTTTTTTTCTGCGCGTAATTATTTAAAAAAAAAGCGAACCGCCTTTATCGGCCGTGCCGAGCGGACTCGCTGGGGCGCTTTATAAGCGCTGCCACCCGCGCTCCCAGCCCACCTGCCCGCCCGCGAAACCCTAGCCCCGCCCGACCCCATAGCGTCGCCGCCGCCGCCGCTGCCGCCGCCCGCCACCCGAGGTTTGCCGCTGCCTCGTTTTCCGTGCCGGTTTTTTTATAAAAACTGAGCGGTTTTTCTTCGGGTTTTTTCGGTTTTTTTATTTTCGTTTTTTTATTAGTTTCGGTTTTTTGGTTTAGGCTAATTAACGAACGTTCGTTCGTTAGTTCGTTTAAACGAACGCGTTCGTCAGATTAGTTTAGTAAACGAACGTCCATTCGTTAACCCGTTCGTCGTTTTTCTTTTTCTCGGATTTAATCCGCGATTTTTCTGATCGCGGTTCCAGATCCGATTTTCGTTTTAGTATAACTTTTCGCTCGTTAATCGGAATCAGGCGATTCAAGCGCCTAGAGTTTCGTCTCGAAACCCTCTTTCCGAATAATCTACTTATACAAGTTTTTGCTTTTGTAAAATTTGACCTAGAACCAGATTAGTAAAATGAAGCTGTTTTCTTCCGCCGTTTGACTTTCGTTGCTTCGTTTGATTTGATTCTTTTTGCAAGCCGGAGTTCTTAAGTTGAACTATCTGGTTAGATCTATTTGAGTTTTACCTGTGCATTAGATGATTATTTATTGTATGCTTGTTTGTTTGTCTGCGATAGATTACCCGGAGTCGCGCACTGTTACTTCGAGTCTCTAGGTTTCGCGGATCATCAGCAAGGCAAGTAACACTTTGATCATACCTTTTCTCATACCCAGTTTTTATGCATTAGATCTATCCTCAAACGCTTGCATGATTAGGATCTAATTAAATTGTGGGTTTTGGGAAGTAGATTGAGGTAGTACCTATTACCTGTTTTATTATCAAACCCTTGGGAGTTACTTTTACGTTTGCTTATTATGCCATGCTATGCTAGTAGACGTGGATTGGGTGAGTGAATCCATGACAGATGTGTGATTGTTATTTAATGTTTTATTTAAGGTGGCAACTTAAACACACATCTGTGTGGATTGAGGCACCTGGTTTCTATCAGCACTTGCCTGTATTTCTTCAGACCGCCACCCAGGCTCAAAGGGATCATGAGATTATTCAAACTAGAAACTTCCGTGTGCAGCCACAAGCCATTATGGCCTCTGGCATAGTTGATTAAGTTGTGCAAACTCTTACAGGTAGGCTAGCTGATGTAGGGGATGTAGGTTGGTACGGTCTACCCACATGTAAGGTGCTAGTCCTTCTGAAAGACTATGTCTTGGTCATCCGTCTCTCAAACACCATGTAGTGCGAGAAACCAAACGGAGGCGATCGAGTCTTGTGGGGAAAAGTGCGCAAACCTCTGCAGAGTGTATAAACTAATCATGGTTAGCCGTGTCCCCGGTTATGGACATCTTGAGTATCTAGTACTTGGATATCATGTGAATCTCGTCATGTTACTTCTAAATTAATATTGTTGGGTTTGTTAATGAGTACTGTTAATTGGGATTGAGAATGCTGTCAACCATTCTCAATGTTTCACAACTACCATGATAGTTAAATAAATTTTATTACTTTGCAGTAGGGAAAATTTGGCTTTATGCAAAACTGTAACCATAGAGCTTTCCACCAGCCACATATGCATGTAGTATAGGCTATTCATTCCATTATTCTCTATGTGTTACATTGCCAGCATATTCCATGTGCTGACCCGTTTTCGGGTTGCAACGTTTCATGTTGCAGACTTTTCAGACGACGAGTAAGGTGCATAGGTCGTGGTTCTAGACTCAATGATGCCGTTGGAGTTGATGGACTCGCTTATTCTTCCAAGCCTTCCGCTGTTATCGTTATTAGATGGCCTTAAGCCATATTTATTTTATTAAGTTCTCTCTTGAGACATTCGATTGTAATAAATGTGTTATTGCTACTCTGTTATAAATCCTTCGAGTACTGTGTGGTGTCAGCATTACTGATCCAGGGATGACACTGAGCACAGAGATTAGACTGTTTGAGGTTTGGTCGCTACAAAGATGGTATCAGAGCACACGCTGACTGTAGGACACGTCCATTAAGCTAAAACCCTAGATCACTACTCTCTCTTCTCATTTCTAACTCCTCATCTTTTCTACTCTTTTAGGATGACGGAAGCGAGGATCAAGTTCACTCAGCCGGATGAAGATACACCCTTTGGACGACACCTGAAGGAAGTCACTAAGTACCTTAACATCGGATTACCAAGCTTCACCGGGACCTACAATTCCACCATACCCGAAGAAGAGCGCTGGAAGATTCAAGCTCAAGTTCCCGGAAGGACGTTTGCGCCAATCACGGAGCCCATAGAGTGTGTTTTCAATGCACCAACTTGGAGCCTGGGAAAGAGCATGGCAGCTCACATAACCATGGAACGCATTGGAGACGTTTACAAAGAAGACCTCAAGGATACTATCTACCAGATTTGTGGGCGCCGAGATGAACAATGGGAGATAGTTGGCACTAAGAAAGGTCGATCCATTGCAATTTTCATCCAGGAGTTAAACCAGCACATTCGACGCCAGGAAAACCAGATGTGCGCAGACATGATGGAGTTGAAGACAGCAAAAGCCAAGATTATCGAACTAGAAGGAGAACTGAAGGCCACTCGCAAGGACTACATGGAGGAGATTGTAGCTCTAGTGGGACAAAACGGCGATCTTAAGGAGAAGATTGAAGAACTCATGGGAAATTCAGCACCTGGAGGAGAAGATGAAGATAGCACCTGTCCAGAGAACTACATCATCATCGACGACACCGATTCCAATCCTAGTGATGATGATTACAAAGATGAAGCTGGAGCAGATATCATGGAGTCTTCATCGGAGCAGTTTTTCTAGTTGACCACCATAACAGTAGTAGATTACCCCCATGTTATATAAGTTTTAGTTTCAGCACTTTGTAACGATAGATAGACCGTTGTATGCCCTTGTTTGAATTGATTGGAGTGATATTGTGTGATTTGTCTCATGTGCATATGGGTAGTGTTTCTCTCTAGACCTCATTCTATTCTAAATTCTCGTCTTTTCTTAAACCCTCAGATGCCTCCGAGACGCGACCCCGGATTTTTTCCCCGCCAGAGATCACTCAGTTGATTCAGCAGCAGAATGCCTTGATTCAAACATTGGTACAGAACCAAGGCAACAACAACAACAACAACAACCCACCGCCACCACCACCAATTGACCATTTGACCCGTTTCTTAAGGCTGAAACCGCCGGTGTTTTCCAATAGCACTGAGCCGATTGTTGCAGATGATTGGCTCTGTAAGATAGGGAGGGAGTTGACCACTGCAGGATGTACAGATGGAGAAAGGGTGAAATTTGCCGCACATCAGCTCGAAGGACCCGCAGCAGCATGGTGGGAGAATTTTACAGCCACTTACCCTGTAGACACTGTCACATGGGATCAGTTTCAGCAAGCTTTCCGTATTGCCCATGTTTCAGCAGGAGCTATGGCCATGAAGAAGCGTGAGTTTAAACTTACGCCAAGGAGGACTGACAGGTTGGCGAAGATGTGGATGATTTTAGCAAGTTAGCACGTTATGCACCAGATGACGTTGCTACAGATGCAGCTAAGCAAGAGAAGTTTCTAGAAGGACTGAATGATGAGATGAGCATGCAGTTGATGGTAGCCACTTTTAATAACTACCAGGAGTTGGTAGACCCTGATCTCATGATTGAAGGGAAGCAGCAGCAGATTGACAATCGCAAGAGGAAGTATGGACAGGGGAAGAATAACTCTGGAGCTCAGCAGAAACTTCGCTTTACACCAAAGACAGGAGGACGATTTCAGCATACCCATGGAGGAGGTAGCTCGCACAACCATAATGGCACCAAGAATGGGAACGGGAATGGAGGAAGCAATGGACAAAACCGCACCAACCCGTCAACACCATCCAAGGTAGACCTGAGCCATATCACTTGCTTTAAGTGCCGCAAGACTGGGCATTATGCAAATGATTGTCCAGAAGGCCAAAATGGAAATGGCAATGGAAGCTCAGGAAAGAAGCCGAACCCTTTCAACAAAGGAGAAGTGAACCACGTCACCGTGGAGGAGGTTGAAGCTCTGCCAGATGCAGTAATAGGTAAGTTTTTGGCTAAGTCATTTACTGCAGTTGTTCTTTTTGATACTAGTGCATCGCATTCTTACATATCAAGGGGATTTGTGGATAAGTATAAATTACCAACCCAAGCCCTTAGGTCACCCATGCTAGTAACCTCACCCGGAGCAGAATACATGGCTAGTATATGGTGTGATCGACTGCCATTAAGGATTGGACACTATGTTTTTCCCTCGGACCTAATAGTTCTGGAATCCCAAGGATTGGATGTGATATTAGGCATGGATTCGTTAACGAAGTATGGAGGGAACATAGATTGCGCCAGTAAGTCAATTTTGCTTACCACCCCAGAAGGGAGAAGAATCTGGTTTGTATCATGGCATGAGCCAAGGAGAGCACATGTAAATTCCTTAACAGGAGTTGTGCAGAGGAAGTACCAGTGGTAAGGATTTCCGGATGTGTTTCCTAAGAGTTGCCGTGCATGCCACCGATAGAGACATTGAATTTCTGATTGAACTATCGCGAGCCGGGCCGATATCTAAGAGACCGTATAGGATGCCAGCCCAGGATTTGGAGGAAATTAGGAAGCAGATTAAGGAGTTACTGGATAAAGGTTTTATTCGCCCAAGTTCTTCGCCTTGGGGATCACCTGTACTTCTAGTGGAGAAGAAAGATGGATCATTAAGAATGGTTGTTGATTATCGAGGATTGAATGAAGTAACATTAAGAACAAATACCCGTTGCCGATGATCAATGACTTGTTTGACCAATTGCAAGGAGCTAAGGTGTTTTCCAAGATCGATTTGCGATCAGGGTACCATCAGTTGAAGATTCGAGAGCAGGATATACCTAAGACGGCTTTTACCACCGTGCACGGGCTGTATGAGTATACCGTTATGTCATTTGGTCCGACTAACGACCTGCCTATTTTATGAACATGATGAACAAAGTTTTTATGGAGTTTTTGGATAAGTTCGTCGTGGTGTTCATAGATGATATTTTGGTTTACTCAAGAATGAAGAGGAACATAAGGAGCATTTATGCTTGGTACTCGAGAAGCTCGAGAGAACACCGCTTATATGCCAAGTTCAAGAAGTGTGAGTTTTGGTTGAAGAAAGTTGGATTTCTTGGACATGTTATATCCGGAGAAGGTATAGCAAGAGACCCCACAAAAGTTGTCACCAGAATAAATCGGGAAGCGCCAACAACAGTTGGAGAGATCCGAGTTTCCTTGGACTCATGGATACTACCGGAGATTCATTGAGAATTTCTCAAGGATTGCGAAGCCTATGACAGAATTGTTGAAGAAGGATACCAAGTTCATTTGGACCGAGGAGTGTGACGCTAGTTTCCAAGAGTTGAAGAAACGTTTGGTTACCTCACCAGTGTTAATTCTGCCAGATCAGACCAAGGATTACGAGGTATATTGCGACGCTTCATGTCGAGGACTTGGAGCGGTGCTTATGCAGGAGGGGAGAGTTGTTTCGTATGCTTCACGACAGCTTAAGCCTCATGAGCTAAATTATGCTACGCATGATTTGGAGTTAGCAGCCGTAGTGCATGCGTTGAAAACATGGAGACATTTCCTCATTGGAAATCATTGTGAGGTATATACAGATCACAAGAGTTTGAAGTACATCTTCACGCAGAAGGAGGTAAGTCTCAGGCAAAGGAGATGGTTGGAACTCATCAGAGATTATGATATGAGATTGCATTATCACCCCGGAAAGGCTAACGTTGTAGCAGACACGTTGAGCCGGAAGGGTCACGTCAACACATTAATGACGGGAGAAATACCAAAGGAGTTAGCCGAGGATCTTTGAGAGCTATGTTTGGAAATAGTTCCGAGAGGCTATGTAGCAGCATTGGAGATTCAGTCAACTTTGATGGACAAAATCAGGGAAGCTCAGAAGACTGACAAAGAGATTGCCTCTATAAAAGAGAAAATGAGTGAAGGAAAAGCTAAGGGATTTCGTGAGGATGAGCATGATACCCTATGGTTTGAGGACCGTGTTTATGTGCCCAATGACCCGGAGATCAGGAAGTTGATTCTACAAGAGGCACATGATTCACCGTATTCGATTCACCCAGGAAATACCAAAATGTATTTGGATTTGAAGAATACTTTCTGTTGGACCAGAATGAAGAAGGATATTGCAGAGTACGTCGCAGTTTGTGATGTATGTCAGAGGGTGAAGGCAGAACATCAGAAGCCAGCAGGATTGTTACAGCCATTGCCTATACCCGAATGGAAGTGGGATAAACTAGGTATGGATTTCATCACGGGATTGCCCAGGACTCGTTCAGGCTATGACTCGATGGGTTTTAGTCAACCGTTTGACGAAGGTAGCTCATTTCATTCCAGTAAAGACTACCTACGGCAGTGCCAAATTGGCTAAGATATACATGACCAGGATTGTATGCTTGCATGGAGTTCCGAGGAGTATCGACGATAGAGGAACCCAATTCACCTCAAAGTTCTGGAAGAAGTTGCACGAAACATTGGGAACCAGGCTGGAGTTTAGCACAGCTTTCCATCCACAGACAGATGGACAAACCGAGAGAGTCAACCATATTTTGGAGGATATGCTTAGAGCTTGTGCTTTGGATTATGGATCAAGTTGGGATGACAACTTTCCATATGCGGAGTTTTCTTACAACAACAGTTACCAAAGCAGTCTGAAGATGGCCCCTTTCGAAGCCTTGTACGGAAGGAGGTGCAGGACCCCGTTGTTGTGGGATGGAGTTGGAGACTGCCAGTTGTTTGGACCAGATTTGATTAAGGAGTCTGGACAGAAAGTAAAGTTGATTCGCGATAGGCTCAAGGTAGCCCACCAAGACAGTAAAAGTTATGCGGATTCAAAAGCAAGGAGATGAATCTGAAGTCGGAGATGAGTTTATCTTCGAGTATCGCCACTTGAGGAGTTAAGCGTTTTGGAGTTAAGGAAAGTTAGCACCTCGATTTGTAGGACCTTATCGTGTTTTGGAACGCATGGGAGAAGTTACGTACAAGTTGGAATTACCCGAAGGATTGTCAGGAGTTCATGATGTGTTTCATGTTTCACAGTTGAAGAAGTGTCACGCAGAGATGGCTGATATACCACTGAGAGATACAGTGCCACTGGAAGCGATTCAGTTGAATGAGGATTTGACCTACGAGGAGAAACCGGTTAAGATTCTGGAGTATGCCAGCCGAGTCACCCGCAGCAAGGTCATTAAGTTTTGCAAAGTTCAGTGGAGCCACCACACTGAGGATGAAGCCACCTGGGGGCGAGAGGAAGATTTGCTTAAGGACCACCCTCACCTATTTTCTAGCCAACCCGAATCTCGAGGGCGAGATTCATCTTAAGGGGGTAGGTTTGTAACATCCCAAATTTTCAATTTGGAATGTTATACATAGAGCATCATTGCATATCATGTTTTTTTCGTTGCATTTTTACTCGATCCTAGAATTCTACATAACTCAAGGACCCACGGAGAGAGTTGGGGATTTTCGTTATTTTCATATTTGAGTTTTCTCAAATTTTGAAAATAGGATCATTTGATTTTAATTATTTTATCTCCAATTATTTCTACTACCAAAATATGAGAGAGGGAATAAAATGACTTTCCCAAAAAAAAAGAAATATAGAAGATTTAATAATAAAATCAAATAAGATTTTATTTTGGAGTTTTCCGCCTTTTTATTTGAATTTAGGAAAATGCGCGTTTTTCAAAATTGCATTTAGGCCCCAAATAAATGTTCATTAAATCCGGCTTGATTTTAGAAGCCGGGGAAAATTTATTGCGGGATTTTTGGAGTCTGTTTAGTATTTCTTTTTATTTTTTCTTTCTGTGTGTAATTATTTAAAAAAGAGCGAACATTTTTATCGGGCCGCACTGCAGAGCGAGACTCCGCTCGGGCGCCTTTTATAAGCGCCACCACCCGGCCTCCCCAGCCCACCCGCCCGCCCTTGAAACCCTAGCCCACTTGACCCACGCCCCGCCGCCGCCCGCGTCGGAGCCGCCGCCTGAGGTTCGCCGCCGCCTCGTTGTCCATGCCGGTTTTTTTATAAAAATCGAGCGGTTTTTCTTCGGTTTTATTTCGGGGTTTTTTTCTGTTTTTTTTCGTTTTTTTATTAGTTTCGGTTTTTTCGGTTTAGGCTAATTAACGAACATTCATTCGTTAGTTCATTTAAACGAACGCGTTTGTCAGATTAGTTTAGTTAACGAACGAACGTTCGTTAACCCGTTCGTCGTTTTTCTTTTTCTTGGATTTAATCCGCGATTTTTCTGATCGCGGTTCCAGATCCGATTTTCGTTTTAGTATAACTTTTCGCTCGTTTATCGGAATCAGGCGATTCAAGCGCCTGGAGTTTCGTCTCGAAACCCTCTTCTGAATAATCTAATTATACAAGTTTTTGCTTTTGTAAAATTTGACCTAGATCCAGATTAGTAAAACGAAGTTGTTTTCTTCCGCCGTTTGACTTTCGTTGCTTCGTTTGATTTGATTCTTTTTGCAAACCGGAGTTCTTAAGTTGAACTATCGGGTTAGATCTATTTGAGTTTTACCTGTGCATTAGATGAGTATTTATTGTATGCTTGTTTGGTTGTCTGTGATAGATTACCCGGAGTGCGCCGCCTGTTACTTCATGTCTCTAGGTTTCGCGGATCATCAGCAAGGCAAGTAACACTTTGATCATACCTTTTCTCATACCCAGTTTTTATGCATTAGATCTATCCTCAAACGCTTGCATGATTAGGATCTAATTAAATTGTGGGTTTTGGGAAGTAGATTGAGGTAGTACCTATTACCTCTTTTATTATCAAACCCTTGGGAGTTACTTTTACGTTTGCTTATTATGCCATGCTATGCTAGTAGACGTGGATTCGGTGAGTGAATCCATGACAGATGTGAGATTGTTATTTAATGTTTTATTTAAGGTGGCAACTTAAACACGCATCTGGGTGGATTGAGGCACCTGGTTTCTATCAGACTTGCTCAGATTTCTTCTGACCGCCACCCGTGCTCAAAGGGATCATGAGATTATTCAAACTAGAAACTTCGTGTGCAGCCACAAGCCATTATGGGCTCGCATAGTTGATTAAGTTGTGCGAACTCTTACGGGTAGGCTAGCTGATGTAGGGGATGTAGGTTGGTACGGTCTACCCACATGTCAGGTGCTAGTGCTTCTGAAAGACTATGTCTCGGTCATCCTTCTCTCAAACACCATGTAGTGCGAGAAACCAAACGGAGGCGATCGAGTCTTGTGGGGAAAAGTGCGCAAACCTCTGCAGAGTGTATAAACTAATCATGGTTAGCCGTGTCCCCGGTTATGGACATCTTGAGTATCTAGTACTTGGATATCATGTGAATCTCATCATGTTACTTCTAAATTAATATTGTTGGGTTTGTTAATGAGTACTTTTAATTGGGATTGAGGATGCTGTCAACCATTCTCAATGTTTCACAACCACCATGATAGTTAAATAAATTTTATTCCTTTGCAGTAGGGAAAAATTGGCTTTATGCAAAACTGTAACCATAGAGCTTTCCACCAGCCACATATGCATGTAGTATAGGCTATTCATTCCATTATTCTCTATGTGTTACATTTCCAGCATATTCCATGTGCTGACCCGTTTTCGGGCTGCAACGTTTCATGTTGCAGACTTTTCAGACAACGTAAGGTGCATAGGTCGTGGTTCTATACTCAGTGATGCCGTTGGAGTTGATGGACGCGCTTATTCTTCCAAGCCTTCCGCATTTATCGTTATTAGATGGCCTTAAGCCATATTTATTTTATTAAGTTCTCTCTTGAGACATTCGATTGTAATAAGTGTGTGATTGCTACTCTGTTATAAATCCTTCGAGTCTTGTGTGGTGTCAAGATTCTCGATCCAGGATGACATCGAGCACGAGATCGATCGCTTGAGGTCCTGGTCGCTACACATGGTTATGAAACTGAAACTGTTGTGGCACATCTTACTAAGTTGAATGATATAGCCACCCTTTTTACTCATGTTGAGAAGACTCGCTATTACTTTATTCTCAAATTATTTCATTTCTCATTAAAGGGTGATGCTAAAGCTTGGTATAATACTCTTACTCCTGGTTGTGTGCGTAGTACCCAAGATATGATTTATTTCTTCTCTGAAAAATATTTTCCTGCTCATAAGAAACAAGCTGCCTTACAGGAAATATTTAAATTTGTGCAAACTAAATAAGAGAGTCTCCCACAAGCTTGGAGGAGGCTTTGCCAGTCACTTAATGCTTTGCCTGATCATCCTCTTAAGAAAAATGAAATACTTGATATCTTCTATAATGGACTAACCAATGCTTCTAGGTACTTCCTAGATAGTTGTGCTGGTTGTGTTTTTAGGGAATGAACTATTGGGCAAGCTGAGGAATTATTGAATATCATATTGAAAAATTATGATGATTGGACTCTTCCTGAACCACCGGCTAAGCCCACTCTGAAGAACAGGGGTATATTATATCTTAGTCCTGAAGATATGCAAGAGGCAAAGAAATCTATGAAGGAAAAAGGTATTAAAGCTGAGGACATTAAAAATTTACCTCCTATTGAAGAAATACATGGGCTTAATACACCACCACTGCCTAAGGTGGTAAAGGTAAATTCTCTAATGAAATTCAATGATAATGACAAACCTCATAATATGCATCCTAGCCAATGCCTTTATGAGTTTGAAAACTACATTAGAAAGCAAGCTCACTTCAATGCAAATGTTATGAAACAATTGAAATACAATTCTAATATGATTGCTCGCTTGAGTGACTTGTTATTTAGAATCTCAAATGATGTTAGAGGTGTTTGAAAACATGCTTCTATGGTACAAACCTAGTTAGAACAAGTTGCTAAATCTCAAAGAGAATTACTTGATGAAATGAATAATAACATACACGACTTTGCTGTTAGAGTTGCAACTAGAGGAGGTAAAATAACTCAGGAACCACTTTATCCTGAGGGTCACCAAAAAGAATTGAACAAGACTCACAAAGAAATAACACTAGTGCACCTAGTCCTTCTAAAAACAAAAAAGAAGAAGAAAAATGATAGGACTTTGCATGCTTCGAGTGAACCCGAAGTAGAGAAACCTCCTGATAATGAAAATGAAACTTATATCTCAGATGTTGAAACTCAGTCTGGTAATGAACATCCACCTAGTGATAATGAAAAAGATAATGCCGATGTTCATGAAGATGCTCAACCAAATGAGAAAGAACCAGATAATGATGTTGAGATAGAACCACATGTTGATCTTGATAACCCACAAACTAAGAATAAAAGATATGATAAAAGAGACTTCATTTCTAGAAAACACGGTAAAAAAAGAGAACCGTGGGTTCAAAAACCTATGCCTTTTCCACCCAAGTCAACTAAAAAGAAAGATGATGAAGAATTTGAACGCTTTGCGAAAATGCCGAGGCCAGTCTTTTTCGTGCTAAACTTGATGATATCTTGAAAATGCCTCCTTATGCAAAGTATATGAAAGAAATCATCACTAATAAGAGAAAAATACCGGAAGCTGAAATCTCCATTATGCTTGCTAATTATACTTTCAGAGATGGAGTACCTAAAAAACTTGGAGCTCCGGGAATACCAACTATACCTTGCTCCATCAAAAAGAATTATGTGAAAACTGCTGTGTGTGATATAGGAGCTCGTGTTAGTGTTATGCCTTTCTCTTTATATAAAAGACTTGTCTTGAATAAACTCACACCTACTGAAATATCTTTGCGAATCACTGGTACGTGTCGGTCCTAAACAAACGGTTTTTAACCCCTTTCCGCGACGGCATTTTGAACCGTCGCCAAGTGAGTGTGGGCGATAGGGGGGGTCCTTCCCACACGACCCAGAAACCGTCGGGGATAGGGAGCCTTGATGCATACAGTTGTCCCTATATAACCGTTTC
Source organism: Aegilops longissima (assembly GCA_021605205.1). Lineage (NCBI taxonomy): Eukaryota > Viridiplantae > Streptophyta > Magnoliopsida > Poales > Poaceae > Aegilops > Aegilops longissima. Next base: position 469,644,289 of record CM038679.1, read on the forward strand.
TGATATCTCGAATATCCCAAACGCTTCATCCTTGATACTCGTTTGTGCTCGCATTGCCATCACAGTCATAGTTTTGTGGTTTTACCTAAAACCAGGCAGATTCTAGGCACGGGAGCTTTCCAGGCAGATTCCAGGCATGGGAGATTTACGATGCCCGGCACATCACAAAGAGTTCATGATTATAAACCGTGTACAATAGGTAGATAATCACACACATTTAGTTTTCCCGCACCATATGTGATAGTGTCTGACATCACACACGCTTTGCGAGCGGCAACTGTGTGCATGTTCGCACACATTTCCTCTCTGTGAATTGTCTCGACTAATGGTGTATATCACAAACGTTTGTGTTTTACCAACCGTGTGTGCCGAAATGACCTGCACAACGTAATTTTGCCCTAATTTAATTGATGTTATTTAAAATTTTACCTAATCTAAACTTGAAAGTAGGCTATAGCTTTATTCATATCCATCAGGTTCAAACAACCAATGCATTATTCGATTCACAGGTACATATGTTTAAGAATTACATAAGCACCAAATAAAGAATGATGTACCAGGGTTCTATACTTGTACTATTACAGATGGTAAAGAAAGAGGCGACAGTCATTCCAGTTGTTGAACAAGGTGAAGCGGAATGGACCTATTATGCTCTCCTGGATGCGAAAGGCATGCAGGACTCTAGTCCAACCCCTTGTGATGGCCGTCCGCCAACCATATAGTTTGAGAGGTAATCTTGAGTAAACTGCTTCAGGATCCACTGCCAAAGAAAACAGATTCAGATATTGTCATCTAACACAACTCATTACGGGCAGTAAAAAGAAGGCTACAGGGTTCTTACTTGCCATCCTGCAGGTCACTGTTGTCTTGCATAAAGTGTAAACAAATAATTCGATAGACATCTTTTGACCCATTTTAATAACAATATTTATCAGTTTCCTCACTTGATGCTGGTTCATGAATATCTCATTGCCCCATACGTAGAAAGGGTCGAAGTGTGGAACTTTGGCAATGATATATGTACCTAAAAGCACCAAGTTAATATTAGAAGCTAAACAACAATTGAAAAATGATGTAGTACAACACTCCATCCATCCCATTATATAAGATTTTATTACATGTATATCTAGACATGATCAGAACATTAAGGTAACACTCTTCCTTGTTGCTATGTAGCCTGGAATTGCATATTTAGTCATTCAGTACAATGCATGTTGCTAAACAACAATTGAAAAACCAAAAGGCATGTTAACTGCAATATCCTTAACAACAACCAAATATCACAATTCATAGTGGTATTGTTGAAACTATTATTGATGAAATTGAACTGCACGACCAATAGTTGCACATATAGAGCATCACATTGTGAAGAACTGAAATAAACAAGTCATAAGGACATCTCTAGGAGATCCTTAAAAAGTTAAAGGACTAAAACCCTTAGTGGATATATATACTCCAACAATTTTTGGCCTTTTCTAGTCGATCCCCTAAACTTAAGGTTGTAAACTTCAATTTGATCAAGTTCAAAGCAGGTTCAACCGAAAGTAGCATGCATTCAAAAATAAACATAGATATTTTTGCATAACCGAACATAAAACATAAATTTAAACTAAGCTAAACTACTTTCGATCAAAGTAGAGGTCGAGCCAATCCTTCCTCGTCATGTACGGTATGCCGCGAGCCGGGTCCGGGCCGGTACCGTCGTCGGGGTCGTTGTGGAAGGCACTCCTCCACTCATCAACGTCGATCTCCTTGTCCTTAGGGCTCACCTCGACGCCCTCCGCGCCGCTGTCGCCGCCGCCTTCGACCTCGTCATCAGAGGAGAGCGCGATAACCTCGCCGCCCTCTGCGTCGCCGTCCTCGCCACCTTTGACCTCATCATTGGAGGAGAGCGCGATAACCTCTCCGCCCTCCGCGCCGGCAAAGATCGCCCGCTCCACCTCCACGAGCTCCGGGTGCTGCCGGCGGAGCTCTTGCATGTAGGCCTCATCGGCGGCCTCGGCCTCGAGGCGCTCCCACGCCTCACGGTCCTCCCGCACCATAGCCGAGCTCACCACCCCTGGCTCCGGCGGAACGAGGTGGACCAGACGTGTGCCGAAGGAGAAATTGAGCCTAGCCGCCGTGTCGTGGTAGCGGACCTGCCAGCGGTCGTACTCCATGGCCGTGAGCTCGGACATGTGGAAGCTACCGAACCACCGGCGGGTGTGGGTCTCTTGATCTAGAATCTCGGCGACCCACGTCCCCCACCGCCGCTGCCGGACCCCGAGGCAGGACTTCGTCGGCTGCCGGGTCCGAGGGAGGACGAGGAAGTCCTTGAACCGGTGTAGGGGCACGGTGGCGGGCGGATCAGGGGACCCGCGATGGTGGATCGGGCCCGTGGAGGACGACAGGGACACCTAGACGGCCACCTCGCCGGTGTCGGGCGAAAAGGCCGTGATAATCCTCTTTTTGGCCATTGGCTCCTCGAGCTCCCCGGCACACAAGAAGAGGTTGAGGATGGAGGCGCCGGCGATGGAGGCGACCTACCAATGGTTTCGGGGTTGTGTGTGTCTGTGTGAGTAGAGGTTTTGGGGTGTGTGTGGAGCTGGGGGGGCAAGGTTGTTTTTGAGGAAATACTGCGGCAACTGAAAATTTTACTAGGCGGGAGTAACAAGGCGGGGCTACTAAAAATTTGGATCAAGGGCGAGCAGATATTTTTGAGATTGCCAGGGATGCAGAGGCGGGAGTAAAATGCCGGGGCTATTGAAAATTTGAATCAGGGACTGAAGCAGAGCGGGAGTAAAAGACATCGCACACGGTCCACACATACTAATCGTGTGCTATGAAACATTAAAACCTTCCAGGCGGTAGATATTTTCGAGATTGCGAGGGATGCAGAAGCGGGACTTTTTGGGGAGTGAGCTAGTGTGCTTGACACGCCGGCTGTGGACTGTAGCCGACGCACCTTCTCGCATAAGCCATAGGCGTACTATACACCGACGGTGCTCCAAGATATTTTGTGCCACATCTCACACGGTTGGTGATAATAAACTGTGTGGGATCTACTTGATTTGAATTACAAAATGGGGTCACAGCGGCAATCGATGTTGTTTGAATTGCTAGACCTTCTATCTGCAGTGAGCATGCAACTATATGTGTGTCGTAAAAGAATTGGAATTATTCAGGGTTCGTTTGGATATTTTATACATTAAACTGGTTTTCTAGCCATTTCACATGCACAGTTCAAAATTGAACTACATGCACATGCTCCAATGCACCAAAGTTGGTTGAAAAATCACATGTGTGTCCTTGGGTGAATTTCTAGGTCCCATGCAAGAGCTGGGAATGAATTTGAAACACCAGGGCACTGTTGATTACCGGCAAAACGTTGAGATGCCTGGTTTTTAAATTCTAGTAAATCGAAAACTCGTCTGAAATTCATGAAACTTGGCATGCTATCATGGAGCGGCATCAGCATGCCGTGGTAAAAAATTTGTCCCATTTGGGGCAGGTTCGGGTATAAGCTTCTCACAAACCAGAGCTTCTCACAACAAGCATGATGGTTTCGATATGGAACGTCCCACCTTTGGGGACGAAACGATATCCATTGCCTCTTATTGCTTTCAAAAAATTTCTAGTGTCAACATAGAACAACAGGAGTGTTGTGTCAGTTTTTGTGATTTTTCAGGGTTCGTTTGGACATTTTTATGTATTAACTGGGTTTTCTAGGCATTTTATGTGCATAATTCAAATTTGAACTACAAGCACATGCTCCAATGCACTAAAGTTGGTTGAATAATCTAATATGTGTCCTTGGGTGAATTTCTAGGTCCCATGCAAGAGATGAGAATGAAATTCAAACACCAGGGCACTGTTGATTGCCGGCAAAACGTTAAGATGCCTGGTTTTTAAATTCTACTAAATCCAGAACTCGTCTGAAATTCATGAAACTTGGCATGCTATCATGGAGCGGAACCAACATGCCGTGGTAAAAAAATTGTCCCATTTGGGACAGGTTCGGGTATATGCTTCTCACAAACCAGAGCTTCTCACAATAAGCATGATGGTTTCGGTAGGGAACGTCCCACCTTTGGGGACGAAATGATATCCGTTGCCTCTTATTGCTTTCAAACAATTTCTCGTGTCAACATAGAACAACAGGAGTGTTGTGTCAATTTTTGGGATTTTTCAGGGTTCGTTTGGACATTTTTATGCATTAACTGAGTTTTTAATGCATTTATGTGCATAATTCAAATTTAAACTACATGCACATGCTCCAATGCATATAAATTGGTTGAAAAATCAAATCTGTGTCCTTGGGTGCATGCTTAGGTCCCATGCAAGAAATGGGAATGAATTTCAAACACAAGGGCACCGTTGATTGCCAACAAAATATTGAGATGCATGGTTTTTAAATTCTAGTAAATCCAAAACTCGTCTGAAATTCAAGAAACTTGGCATGCCATCATGGAATGGCACCCGACATGTTGTGGCATTTATCGTGTCCATTTTGAGAGAAGGCGCACTCGAATAATGACAGCCAACAAAGGCATTTTGAAAAAATGGCTGCCACTTTAATATCTCAGACGTTTGTAGAATTCAAACAGTGTGCATTCTGTTAACCATTCACATGACGCCGCGTGTCTTGGTTTTAATGGCCGTAGGAGGTGCCGTGCAGATAGCTACTTACGGGAGGCGTGCGAGCGCAGTCCGGTGTGCAGGTTGACCGAGGGGCGTGCAAGCTGTCCTCCAATGCGCAGGCTCACCGGGAAGCGTGCGAGTTGTACGCTGCACAGGCTCACTAGGAAGCGAGGCCTTTGACTTCCATGGACGCCCGTCTTCCTCTCCATTAGTGGCGCCTGAGCCGCTGTTTAATACGGGCGGCCTTACTGTTCGCCTCCCATTCCCCTCCCTCCCGCAGACCTCCACCAACGCCATGGCGCAGAACGACCATGTGCCACTAGTCTTCAAGTTTGGTGAAGTCGACTCTGAGCCGAAGGAGATAGAAAATAAGGAGGAATGGAGCCTGATGGACATGGCCTAGAACGATCTTGGACCCGAGCGGCGGTGACCTACCTTGTTCTACTCTTCCTCGTTTTCTGTGTGGCGCGACCTCGTTGGCAGCGGGGCGGGGCCTCGGCGGAGCCGGCGATGTCCTTTGTCTCGTTGCCGGCGGGCGGCACCTCGGCGGAGCGGGGGAAATCCTCCCCCTCGTTGCTGGCAGGGTGGGGACTTGGCGGAGCCGGCAGTGTCCTCTTCCTCGTTGTTGGCGCCGCGGGGCCTTGGCGGAGTAGGGCCTCATCGCCGCTAGTGGAGCGGCGACTTGTCGGAGCCAGCATTGTCCTCTGCCTCGTCCTCGGTCTCGTCAAACAGCGCCTCGCCCGCTTCATCGCCCTCTTTGTAGGCGGCCGCAGCCACCGCCACCCGCATGCGGTACCGCCGGCGCTCGAGGTGGCCCTCGCGGGCGGAGCGGTACGAGTCAAGCAGCGCCTCCTGCTCCGCCCGCTCCGCGGCGATCCGCTCCTCCGCCTGCAGGTGCTCCTAGAGGAGATGGTGGTTGTAGGCGGCGTCGGCCTGCGCCTCCCGGAACTGCTCCTCACGCTTCTGTCTCACCGTGTCCATATGTTGGGCACGGGCCTCGCCGATGGTCATGGTGCAATGCACCGGTGAGGATGGCGCGGAGGAGGGGGTTGGCGTCGGATCATCGACTACTGTGTTGTCCATTGGGACGTCGTCATCCTCCGTCTGCCTGCCGGCCAGCCAGTTGGCAGCAATGGCTTCCATCTCCTTGTGGTCCGTCATCCGCCTATCCCGAAGAGTGCTGGAGCGCGAGGAAGCCATGGTGGGCAGTAGTGGTGTGGGCAGGAGAATAGGAACGGATGCGGATGACTGCGGCTATGGCCGGCGCGGCAGTTTATATAGCAATGGTGGGCGGCGAATGGACGGACGTGTGGCGCCGGAGTAGCCGCCTCGGCAACCACGTATCATTAATGTGGGTAGCAGAAGGATGGACGGACGGCACTTGTGTCGTTTGAAGGCGGAGCAATCGCATGCACCGGGAAGTGGGGCGGGCGGCGCTGACCGTTTCGGGCGGAAAGCGCGCGCGGGTGAGGGAGGTTGTCTGGGTGGGCCAGGGCAGTCAGACTCGTGCTTGGCAGCGGGTCGGTCCAGCAGTCGGACATGCTGGCTCCCCAGCTACCTCGCCGAGCTGAGCGACGACAATCAGACGATGGACGTAGCCTCCGACCAGGAGCCGATGCCACTGTCCAAGCCGGTTCATGCCGTGTTCACCATAGAGCAGGTGCGGCCGCACTTGGACGCCCTAATGGTGGAAGAGCTACCAGTGCAGGAGGACCTGTGCTGCAACCTCCGTCTCCTCAACGAGCACCAGTGAACAAGCGAACGACAATGCCGTCGCGGACATGTGGCCCTATGATCATGGCTTCCTGAATGAGCAGCGGGCGCCGTATCAGACCATCCGTAGGGCCGCGAGGCCCTCTCCGTCGTCCTTCGAGTTGTTGTGCTCGCCATGGCGTCGCTGTCTCGCATTGTCAACATGGTCAATGGACATGAGGATGAGGAGATGACTTTACTTGGAGAGGATGACAGTGGGGACCCACCAAGGCCATAGCCGCACGTACGCAAGTGCCTCCTTATCAGTATATAAAACTATAATATTTTTTGCTTCCTCCTGGTTTCCTGACATCACGGTCCCACACCATTGTCAACCTATGTAGTCAATAAACGAGAGAATTGCACAAGAAGCGGCCGATACCGGGACCAAGCAGCTCGAGCGATTTGTGTTTTTGAGGTGTGAGCACCGCAGAGTTTTTCTTGAGCGATGTTTAGCCCAGATATTAATTTTTCTCCTCTGAACAACAACGAAAACATCACTGCAGCTATTAATCAAGTGGCAGTGGCCCGTCTAGCCTGAACCGATATCCAGCGAGATATTAATCTTTTTCAAGATGAAAATGGCTAGCCCAGCTATACTTTTTTTAGGTATACCCAGGCAAGGTCAAGTTGTTATTCTCAGCCCCGCTGGGCTGCAAATCTTTCCTAGGAGGGATGCATTAGGCTTAACAAGAAAATGGGATTTAAGAAATAATAAATGGGATGTAATTATAAAAACTGGGCAGTAACTATAAAAAATGCACCAAACACGTAATTACTTTATAAAATATTATTTTTGGATATTGAAAATTTTAATTTCATTAATTGTTGCGAGTGCAATGTTTTGTTAGATTTTTACGTAATATAAATTTATATTGAAATTGTATTCAATCCGACTAGCAATTTCGGGATAAAAATATTTTGGATCCCATCAAAATGTGGGAAATTTTATTGAATTCTGTTTTGAACGGTTGGTTGAGATGGGTTGTACTTTTAACAAACTGTAAATGGGCTGTAGTAAATTCCATTAGAATTCAAAAATTGGCTGCACATTCTTACAAATCTCAAATGGGCTATAAGTTCTCTTCCACACACTTGTGGCCTTACTAAATGACGCGTCCCCTCAAAAAAAGAGTTGACGCGTATGCAAAGCTTTGTCAACTTATAGTCAACACACGGTTCTAGCAGCAGTGGCCGTTGGATGTCCATCCAACGGATGTCGTGCTTCTTCTTCAATCTCCGATATTCTAGCTTCACCCGCCCAAAAAATGATTCCTCCCCGACATCCGGGCGCACTGTTTAGGAAGGTGACTCAGGGCCTACTAAGTTGGCGCGTACCAAGGGCTTTGTCAACTTAGTCAATATAAACGATTCTAGCTGCAGTGACCGTGATGATGTCCATCCAACGGCCGTCGTGCTTCTTCAACCTCTGGTCTTCTTGCTCCGGCCGCCCAAAGCAGCGCCCGGTCGTGCCGCTTTGCTCCTGCCTCCGTGGTCGGCTGTGCTGCCAAGCAGCCTCACCGCCTACTACTCCCACCGCTGGCCAGGTGATCCCTCCACTCACCCACACCCCCTGTTATTCTGCGGCGACGGCAGCCTCACACCGCAGCCGAACCAGCGAACCCTCGTACTCCTCTCCACGTGGGCATCCACTACCGCGTCTTCCCCGGCTCCGCGTCGTCCCCTTCCTAGGCCTCACCGTCGTCCACCGCCCTGGTGCTCTCGGCGCGGCATGGTCAACGTGGTCAAGGAACGACTTCCATCGGAAGAGTACTGTATGTGGAGAGGCTAACAGCTGGGTCCACGGCAGCCGCAAGGAAGTGCCTCCTTATTACGCGGAAAATAATTATTCCTCCACCTGACAGTAGGGACCCACTGGACGGGCCACCGTATTTGGGGAAAAACGTTCCCCCGTGACTGTTGGGACCCACCGGACGGGCCACCGTATTTCACAAAAAAAACGTTCCCCCCGCTGTCATCTCGGACCTACCGGAGGTGCCTCCTTATTATGCACAAAAAAATGAATACTCCCCCTGCTAGTTCGGACACACCTTAGTGGGAGGCTGACTTGTGGGCCTACTAAGTTGACGGGGATGGAGTGCTTTGTCAACTTAGTCAATATGAACGATTCTAGCTCCAGTGACCGTATGATGTCCATCCAACGGCCATAGTGCTTCTTCAACCTCTGGTCTTCTTGCTACAGCCGCCCAAAGCAGCGCCGGCCGTGCCGCGTGCTCCTGCCTCTCGTGGCCGGTTGTGATGCCGAGGCGACGGCAGCCTCACACCGCAGCTGAACCAGTGAACCCTCGTACTCCTCTCCGTGCGGGCTTCCACTACCGCGTCTTACCCGGCTCCGCGTCGTCCCCTTCCTAGGCCTCACCGTCGTCCACCGCCCTGGAGCTCTCGGCGCGGCGTGGTCAATGTGGTCAAGGAATGTAGCGACCCGACCCGAATGGATCAAGTATCTGTGCTTAAGTGTCATCCCTGGATCGGTATGCTGACACACACAGTACTCGAGGATTTATAACAGAGGTAAATCACATGTATAAAGTAACGTAAATGCTATTACCTCAATCCAAATAGCGGAAGTAACAAAGCTGTGAATTCCCATCAACACCAACGGCAAAGTTGAGTGTAGAAATCGTAACCCTAACGTATCACTTACTCGTCGTAAGATCCTGCAACATGAGACGTTGCAGCCACAAAGGGTCAGTACTGTAACGCCCTCGATGCGGCTATATCTCCCACGTGTCGAAGCACGACTTAGAGGCATAACCGCATGGAAAGCAATGTCGCAAGTGAGGTAATCTTCACACAACCCATGTAATACATATGGGAAAGAGATACATAGTTGGCTTACAGTCGCCACTTCACACAATACATAAATAAACATCCATCATCCAGATTACACTCAAGGTCCGACTACGGAACCAAAATAAAAGAAGACTACCCCAAATGCTACACAGATCCCCGATCGTCCCAACTGGCTCCACTACGATCATCAGGAAAAGACACATAGTAACGACCACGTTCCTCATCGAACTCCCACTTGAGCTCGGTTCGTCATCTGCCTTGGCATTGTCGGCACTGCAACTGTTTTGGTAGAATCTGTGAGTCACGGGACTCAGCAATCTCACACCATGAGATCAAGACTATTTAAGCTTATAGGAAGGACAGATTTGTGAGGTGGAGCTGCAGCAAGCGACTAGCATATATGGTGGCTACATTCGCAAAAGAGAGCGAGAAGAGAAGCAAGGCACGGTCGTGAAGCTAGTAGCGATCAAGAAGTGATCCTGTACTACTTACGTCAAACATAACTCCAACACCGTGTTCACTTCCCGGACTCCGCCGAGAAGGGACCATCACGGTTACACACGTGGTTGATGTGTATTTTAATTAAGGTCAACTTCGGGTTTTCTACAACCGGACATTAACAAATTCCCATCTGCCTCATAACCGCGGGCACGGCTTTCGAAAGATAATACCCTGCAGGGGTGTCCCAACTTAGCCCATTATAAGCTCTCACGGTCAACGAAGGATATTCCTTCTACCGGGAAGACCCGATCAATCTCGGAATCCCGGACTACAAGACATTTCGACAGACAATAAAACAAGACCAGAAAGCCACCCGATTGTGCCGACAAATCCCGATAGGAGCTGCACATATCTCGTTCTCGAGGCACATCCGGATGAGACAGGCTCTGAGTAAAACCAGGCCTCGAGTTTCCCGAGGTGGCCCAGCAGCGGCTCGGTTCGGGCCAGCACTCGAAGGAGCACCGGTCCGGGGTTAAAATAAAGATGACCCTCGGGCTCGCGAAAACCCGGGAAAAAAGGCTTAGGTGGCAAATGGTAAAACCAATGTTGGGCCTTCTTTGGAGGAGTCTTATTCAAAGCGAACTGTCAAGGGGTCCCATAAATCACCCAACCGTGTAGGAACGCGAAATCAAGGAACATAACACCGGTATGACGGAAACTAGGCGGCAAGAGTGGAACAAAACACCAGGCATAAGGCCGAGTCTTCCACCCTTTACCAAGTATATAGATGCATTAATTATAGCAGATATATTGTGATATCCCCAACAAGTAAACATGTTCCAACAAGGAACAACATCTCCATGTTCCAATAAGGAACAAACTTCATCTTCTCCTGCAACTAGCAACGCTATAAGAGGGGCTGAGCAAAGCGGTAACATAGCCAAACAACGGTTTGCTAGGAAAGGATGGTTAGAGGTTTGACATGGCAATATGGGTGGCATGATATAGCAAGTGGTAGGTAACGTAGCATAGGCATAGCAAAAGAGCGAGCATCTAACAAGCAAAGATAGAAGTGATTTCGAGGGTATGGTCATCTTGCCTGCAAGGTTCTCAGAGTTGTCGAAAGCTTGATCCTCGAAAGTGTTCTCAACAGGTTCCTCGTTCACGCACTCGTCTCCGGCTCTACCCAAAGCAAGAACACAAACAAAGGAACCACAATAAATCACGGTGCAATGCACAAGCAACATGATGCAAAACATGGCATGATATGCGAGATGTGATATGCAATGCGTATGCGTGCTCCGGAAGGAAAATGATGAACCAGGCATCAACTTGGAAAACCAAGTATGCCGCTGGAAAGATGAGATGATTTCGGTTGAAATCGATATAAAGATCACCGGAATCGGATGCACAGTTTGCAAATGACAAGCAAAACAAAAATGACACAAATCTGCCATTAACAGCATGATGCCACATAGCAAGCAACAAGAAATTAAGCTACTGCACCCAAACGTACCAGCAAATCATATGGCAGTGATCTACTCAAGATGCTTGACAAAAGATGAACACTGAGATACGGCTAAATCACACCATAACAGGTCCAAACAAGCATGGCAAAAGTGCAAAATATATCAGCTTCACAGACTTAGTGGAAAACTGAACATGGCAGAATCAACATCAGGAACCAATGTTCAGAGCAAGCAAACAACATGCTACAGGGACTTATAATAGCAAAACAAGGCATGGCATGAATCTACTCAAAGCATGGAACAAAAGTCCCTTACTGACCATGAGCCAAAAGGGATCAGAAAATATGATGGCACCCACGTAAACATAGCAAGTTTCGTTACAGATTCAGCAAACAGGGCATGACAAAAACAGATAACAAGTAGGCATGTTTAAGAGCTCGATGCACTCACTACAGAGCATTAAAATATAAACTAAGCATACATCCATCAAGAAGACATGGCATAGAAGTCATACATGGCAAGAACAACATTATAGCATACACGGATCAACTAAAACAACCTTGGCAAAATTGAATAACATGTAAACAATCTGCCAGGAAACATTTTATAGCAAAAGTAGAGCTCAATTAACTCAAGCTATGGAACTCCATAATTGCAAACAAGGGCATGGATGGATAGAGAATAACCATATGCTCAAAACATCCTTACTGAAGTATCTCAAAATATGCATGAATCTCTCGGTAGCATCAAGTTAACATGGCATAAAAATATCAGCAAAACAGGGGCTGAAATCAGCAACATCATGAAGCCTAGTTTGCATGCTTGTGCTAGTCACCACAGCGATCACAAAAATACATGGCATACACCCCTGTAAAGATGGCATGGCATATTACAAAACACATGTAGGACTCCAGATCATGGGGTGCACACATCAATCATGGCAAAAATGACAAAAGTGCATGTTCTGATAAGAATCTGAAACTAACATCACATAGCCCTCTTCTAACAGCATTTCGGGCATCAAGATGAGCTCAAATGAAAATGATACAATGATATGAAATGATGTACTCATCGAGGGGAACATTTCGGTATGCTATACGCCCCAAACGGAGTCACGGGTGCAAAGTTATGGCATGACGAAATTGTAGCAAAATAATTGCAGAAATATGACTTAAGAGGAAAAATACGGGGGAGAGAAGAAGTAAACCGGCTCGGATCTGGATCTAGATCGGATCCGTCGCGCGGACTCCGAGGCGAGGCCGGCGGCGGCTCGCCGGAGCGACGCCGGAGGAGGGAGGAGGGCCGGGGAGGGAGCCGGCGGAGCGAGGGCCGGGCCGGGCGGCGAGGCGGCGGCGGCGGCGGAGGCGGAGGCGGCCGGGCGACGAGGGGCGGCGGCGGCGGCGGTGGCCGGCGACGGATGCAGCGGGCGGCGGGCGGCAGCCGCCGGGCGGGGCGCGGCGGCCGGGAGGGTTTCCCTGGCAGACCCGGGCCGGGCGGCGGCGGCGGCGGCGCGGTGCCCACGTGGCAGCCCTTGGTTGGTTGCTTGGTGTGCGGGAGCGACGCGTCCGCGCCGTCCGGACGTGTCCGTATGAGGAGAGGAGGAGGGAGCTAGGGTTAGGTGGATTGATCCGAAATTTCGGGGGAGGGGTCTATATTTATCGGTAGAAGGAGCTAGGAAGCTCCAAATGGAGTGTAGTTTTCGCCCACACAATCGTGATCCGACGACGGAGAGCATGGAAGTGACTTAGATGGGTTATTGGGCTGTTTTGAAAGGGTGTTGGGCTGCAACTTAAAAGAGGCCTTTGCGAGAGTGCGGTTAACCGTTGGAGTACCAAACGAGCTCCAAATGACCCGAAACTTGACACGTGGTCTACCGGTGGTGTACCAAGGCCACTTGGCAAACCTCGGTCCATCCCGAGAAGGTTTAGTACCCGCTCACGGAAAAACGTAAAAAGGGACGCCGGGGGACATAGGAGTGCCGGATTGCAAAACGGACAACGGGGAAAATGCTCGGAATCATGAGACGAACACGCATGCAAATGAGATGCACATGATGACATGATATGAGATGCATGACATAACCAAAATGCAAAACGAAAGACAAAAACCCAACCACGGAGGGAATATCATATCACAATGCCGAAAATGGCAAGAGTTGGAGTTACAAATATGGAAAGTTACATCCGGGGTGTTACAAGTACATTGAATGTACTGGCAAATTCACACTGTAGAGCAATGCTGAAATTTGGCTATCACTATATGCATATATGGCTGGTGGAAAAGCTCTATGGTTATAAGGTTTTTGCGAAAAGCCGATTTTTTCCCTACTACAAAGGAATATATTTTATTTAACTATCATGGTGGTTGTTAAACATTGAGAATGGTTGATAGCATTCTCAATCCCAATTAATCATCATCATTAAACCCAACAAAATTAATTAAAGTAACATGATGAGATTCACATGATATCCAAGTACTAGATACTCAAAACGTCCATAACCGGGGACACGGCTAAGCATGATTAGTTTATACACTCTGCAGAGGTTTGCGCACTTTTCCCCACAAGACTCGATCGCCTCCGTTGGATTTCTCGCACTACATGATGTTTGAGAAACGGATGACCGAGACACAGTCTTTCAGAAGCGCTAGCACCTTACGAAGGGTAGACCGGTACACCTACTTTCCCCTACATCTGCTAGTCTACCCGTAAGAGTTCGCACAACTTAATCAACTATGTCGGAGCCCATAATGGCTTGTGGCTGCACACGGAAGTTTCTAGTTTGAATAATCTCATGATCCCTTTGGGCCTGGGTGGCGGTCCGAAAAAACCCAGGCAAGTCCTGGAATAAGCAGGTGCCTCAATCCACCCAGATGTGTATTAATGTTGCCACCTTAAGTAAACCATTAATTAACAATCTCACATCTGTCATGAAAAATCACTCACCCAATCCACGTCTACTTGCATAGCATAGCAAAATAACAAACGTAGAAGTAACTCCCAAGGGTTTGATAATAAAACAGGTAATAGGTACTACCTCATCTACTTCCCAAAACCCACAGTTTAATTTGATCCTAATCATGCAATGTTTGAGGATTTATCTAATGCAATAAAAACTGGGTATTGGAAAAGGTATGATCGAAGTGTGAACTTGCCAGTAAATTCAATGTACTGACCCTTTGTGGCTGCAGCGTCTTATGTTGCAGGATCTTACGATGAGTAAGTGATACGTTAGGGTTACGATTTCTACACTCAACTTTGCCGTTGGTGTTGATGGGAATCCACAGCTTTGTTACTTCCGCTATTTGGATTGAGGTAATAGCATTTACGTTACTTTATACATGTGATTTACCTCTGTTATAAATCCTCGAGTACTGTGTGTGTCAGCATATCGATCCAGGGATGACACTTAAGCACAGAGACTTGATCCATTCGGGTCGGGTTGCTACAAGATCGTATCAGAGCACATGTTGACTGTAGGACGTGACCCTAGAAAATGGCAAGCCCATAGGAAAGATTTTTCTCTACAACTTCATTTTCAAAAGGATCTTTTACCTCTCTTCTCTTCTGAGCTTATTCAAAAATTCCTTTTAGTGAGACTATACCCCTTTCCCCTTTTGACAACACGAAGATTCGACTGATGAGACCACTCCAAGGAGATAAGATATCGGACAACGAAGATTCGAATGAAGAGGATTTTACCGTGTAAATGGAAACTACAACTGTTGAAGACTCTGAAGACTAGGAGAATTGGAGGCTCCGAAGAATTTCCAGATTTGTATGACCTAGGAAGGCTACCCTTATGGAACTTGGCAGAATATGGAAGCTGTCAATACCCGAGATCAAGGTGTATCGGAGAAAGACTGGAACATGGAGCATTAGAACTCAAAGTTCTGTCAAGGAAAACCCTAAGGCAGGAGATATCAACTATGGAGAGATAGCTCACGGAAATGACAAGAGCAGAAACACGTCTATCCATGAGGTTATCACCCGCATACGCTATTGCCACTGTGCTGAGTTAAGCATGCATTTCCTCAGAAGGATTGGATGGTAGAAGGCTGATGGAGCACCTATCAGCAAGAGGTGAAGTTTTAACCTTAGCTGATGTAACACCGGGATCTGGAGCATTACATCAAGGATTTTAAGATGGACTTGCAGGAAGCTATATTCGACAAAGAAGTATTTCGTGAAGAAACTCAGGACCCAGAAGCTGAAGTAGCCAAGCTGGAGAAGCAAAACCCCAAGGTACCAGAGATTCGTCATGAACTGAAGGACAGTAGGATCATGGTCCATGTCGAGGTTGATGAAACCCATAAGTTTGGAATGCAACTCTAGAAATATTAAAGGACACCATGAGAGATTTCGCGTCAACAGAGATGATCTAGCAAAAGAATTTTAGAAGGACAAGCATGATCGGAAGAAGCCATCGGAGACATGAACAAGACTTGAAGAGTTTGACCTTTAGAAGATCAAACCCCAGTTATATACCTGCGTTAGATGCGACGATTGTGAGCTGTCATTTGTTTGATGTTTTTCCGACAGCCACAATAAAACCTGTCTTTTCAAAACTTTTGTTTGTACTGTGTGCATCCCTCTCGATCTCTCCTACCCCACCCCAAACCCATGGACTCAATAAAGGATGAATGGAGATGAACTCATGTTTCCTGGACCGATGAGTCAATTGGAGACAGTCCGATCGATTCAGAACATGGAGGATCACATGAAGAATAACTCTGTAGCCAGAAAGGATATGACCCAGCATGCTCTGCAGTGTTTTGAAAGAGGTGCTGCTACTTGGTGGAGGATGTACCAAACCAACAATGGATGGCAAAGAGTAACCACTTGGGAAGAATTTAAGTTGACTCTGCAAAGATCTCGTCTAGTGTCCCAGAAGTTGAGGCCTTATGGAAATGATATGGAGAAAGTGCATACAAGCTTTGTGGAGAAATAGGACACAACCATAAAGAAAACAAGGACGAATACCCTCATAATCAGAGGATTACCAAAGGAGTTAGCCGAGGATCTCAGGGAACTTTAGTTGGAGATTGTTCCCAAAGGTTTTGTTGCAGCAATGGAAGTTCAGTCTACATTGTTGGGAAAGATCCGTGAAGCTCAGAAGGATGACAAAGAGATTGCTGAGTTAAAAGAGAGGATGAGCAAAGGAAAGGCCAAAGGTTTTCGTAAGGATGAGCACGACACCTTATGGTTCGAGGACCGTGTATATGTGCCTAATAATGCAAAGATCAGGAAGTAAATACTTTAGGAGGCTCATGACTCACCATACTTGATTCACCCTGGAAACACCAAGATGTATTTGGATTTGAAGGAGCGTTTCTGGTGGACTGGTATGAAGAAGGATATTGCGGAGTATGTAGTCGTAGGTGATGTATGCCAGAGAGAGTAAGAGCAGAGCATCAGAAGCCAGCAGGATTACGACAGCCTATGCCGATACCCGAATGAAAGTGGGATAAGCTTGGCATGGTTTCATTACCGGATTTCCCAGAACACGATCGGGATATGATTCTATCTGGGTAGTAGTTGATTCGCTTGACCAAAGTGGCTCACTTTATCCCAGTGAAAACCACCTATACAAGTGAGAAGTTGGCCAATATATATTTGACAAGGATCGTATGTCTGCATGGAGTTCCGAGGACCATCGCATCAGATAGAGGAACACAGTTTACCTCAAAGTTTTGGAATCAGCTGCACCAGACTTTGGGTACTAGGCTAGAGTTCAGTACAACCTTTCATCCGCAAACAGATGGATATATCGAGAGAGTCAATCAGATTCTAGAGGACATGTTGAGAGCGTGTGCGCTAGATTATGGATCTAGCAGTGAGGATAATCTACCTTACGCGGAGTTCTCATACAACAACAGTTACCCAGCCAGTTTGAAGATGGCCCCTCTTTAAGCTTTGTATGAGAGAAGGAGCCAGACACCGTTGATGTGGGATGAAGTTGGAGACCGTCAGTTGTTTGGACCAAATGTAATCAAGGAGTCAAAAGAGAATGTTAAGTTGATTCGAGATAGACTGAATGTAGCTCAGTCCTGGCAGAAGAGTTATGCAGACTCAAAAATGCAAGGAGGTAGTCTATGAAATTGGAGACATAGCATGTCTTCGTGTGTCCCCTCTGCGAGGAGTTAAATGATTTGGAGTTAAGGGAAAGTTAGCCCCGAGATTTGTAGGACCATACCGAGTTTTGGAGCGTATGAGAGAAGTGGCCTACAAATTGGAATCACCCGAAGGACTGTCAGGAGTTCATGATGTGTTTCACGTTTCCCAGTTGAAGAAGTGCCATGCAGAGATGGCCAATACTCCCATGTATGGACGCTTGACCCTGGAAAGGATAATGATGTTCCACGAAGTGGAGTATGGACTTCATAAGTATAAGATTTTATCTCGGTATGTGGGATATCCCACGAGGATGAAGAGATGAATTACTATTGGATATAAAGGAGGTATGATGTTGGAAATATGGATCAAGGTAAATTCCATGATGAGTCTGAGTAATCATGTCCTAGTTTGGTGCCAATAGAAGGAAGGAAGACAGTACAATTGGATGGATTTAAGAATACTAGGAAGTTGGAAGTTGGAATAATGATCAGAAGCCCGAGGATAAGTTCAAGGACTACAAGTGATGAGATGGGCCATAACCCGTAGGCCCCAGGACCTGCCAAGAAGCAAGCACATTCTTGCTGAAGGAAAAACACTAGAAGAAGTTATGATTTTATCAACCGACGATTCTATAGGAGTTTACGCAAAACCTGAGAGTTGTTAAGGAACGATAGATGTTTGTTTGGCTTGCAGAATCAATGGATTTATCCGAGCTTGGTTCGTCGACAAGAGAAATTCTGCAAATGCTTGTGAGGATGACCGAGTGTTAGAATGCGAGATTCGCTAGACCATGTACAAGGTAATGATTTGGGTGCGGGATGGATTGATCACCATACCGACTTACTCTTATTATTCGCTTTGCTATAAGGGATGGTAAATCTGAGTGACCTACCTATAGTAGAGAGACGACGATCAAAACCCTGTTTAAACCTTAGAATGGTATAAGAATTTTTTTCCTTGTACAAGGCAGCTTTTTGCCAACCGTAGGTTATAAGGTGAGGTTCAACCCAGACCCGTTTTCTGCAGGAGAAACCATAAATTGATGACCACCATGAGATATCGATAGTTGTTTAGTATTGGCGCCAGACCCGTCAACTAAGAGGACCCAGTTTCGGGATAACCTTACCAAGATGAAAGGACAGAAGTATTAAGGAAAAGTAATGCCACTACCGGAAGAGCCCAGAGAAGGAATTTTCCCGAGATCTGAGAAGACCGACACTGTCAACAATAAGGATGGAGTATATGAGTTTTTGGTGGAACCTTAACAATGCTTCTAAGGGTGGTAGCACCCGAGACCCCGGAGACGATCGATGGATTTTGAGAAGACCCCCAAACCCTAACCCGTTTTTCTTTCTAGCCTCTCCGAATCTCGAGGACGAGATTCATTTTAAGGGTGGTAGGTTTGTAACATCCCAAAATTCTAAATTTTGGAATGTTATAATAAATAGATATATTTGATTGATTGTTTGATTGATTGTGTGAAATTGAGTGAAATTCGAAACTTTTTGAAAGTTAAATGAAAGGGAATAAAAGGACTTTCCCAAACTTTCATTTTTTGCTTTTATGCTCTCCGAGAATTCAAATTCTTTTCACCACAAAACCCTAGAGAGAAGATGACATGACTTCTTCCATTTATTTAAATGACAAGGGTGTTGAAAATATTTTAATTTCATTTGAGAATATTTCCAATTCTGAAACTTTATGCAACTCAATGATTTTCACGAGCGGAGATAAAATGACTTCTTCAAAACATATGAAATATGAGTTGGGAGTTTCAAATAAGTTCTTTTGAATTTATTTTCATTTTGGAGTTATTTGAGTTTTATTCAAATTATTTTTCTCCAAAAATAAAATTACAGAAATTAGGGTAACATGATTCCCTATATCAGAAAATTGGAGAGAAATAAATTTGAATTCATTTTGGTATTTTTAAAATTTTATTAGAGCAGCAGCATTGTTTGAATTATCTGAATTTGTGAGAATTTTATTTGGCATTATAAAAATGTCCAAGTCGTAGAAAATCTTTTTCTGAAAATTTTGATATATAATATGCCTATATTATATTTATCTCTTTTGTTTTAATTCTTTGTCCGTTTAAAAAAAATCCTCCCGTCGACTGGGCCGGCCCAGCTCCAGCCAGGCCAAGGCCCAGCACCGCGCCTCCTCGCCCGTCGTCCCTGACCGGGACTCCTCCCGGGGTCCGGCGCCGCCCCGCCACCTTGCCCCCTCCTCCACGCCTTGCCGCCTGGTCTCCTATAAAACCGGAGCCCCGGATCCCGCCGCCCTCTCTCTCCTCGCCTCACCTCTCCTCAAGCCTTGCGCCGCCCGGGATCTTGCTCCCGCTGTCACAAGATCGCCGCCATGCCACACAAGACTCACTCATCCGCCGCCACGCGCCGTTCTCCGCCGCCGATGCTGCCACCACAGAGCCGCCGCCTCGCCGCGCCGCCCTTGCCAGAGTTAACCGCCGCCGCCGCCAGTTTAATCTACCGAACCGGTATAAACCTCCCGTGGTCCGGTTTATTTCTTTAGTTTTCCTCTGGTTTTTCTTTTAAAGTCGGTTTTATATTTTAGTTAGATTAATTAGTGGACGTTCGTCCGTTAGTATTCGGTAGCGAACGATTCCGTTCTGTAGGGCTCTGTAGCGAACGTTCGTTCGATAGGATTTTTCTTTTATTAATTTTTTTCTGCCAGGGACTCGTTTGTGAATATTTTTATTTATAGATTAGCCCCTATTTTTCAAACGACTATAACTTTTTACTCGTGTATCCAAATCCAACGAAATCAACGCCCACTTCTTCGTTACGATCCCCTCTATCCAGTAATCCAACTCAAAAATGTTTTTTTAAGTTTAAAATTTGAATTAGATCAGATTTGAATTTGAACTTCGTTTGATCATAACTTGAGTTTCGTAACTTCGATTTAGTTGATTCTTTTTGCAAATCGAAGCTCTTGACCTAAACTTTCTGATAAGGCCAAATTCACATAATTTTGGTACTGTTAGAAATTGTTTTATGTTGCAAGAGTTATTTGTTTGGTTTTGATGTTTTCCGAATTGTCTTCTTCGTTCTTTCCGATCTTTTGAGTGATTGCTTATGTGTGGTTACTATTGCTTGCTCACGATAGATTGACCAGAGTGTGACGAGTAGAACTATCAAGAGTTTTGAGTGCGAATCATCTTCATCAACATTGCAGGCAAGTTCACACTTTGATCATACCTTTTCCAATACCCAGATTTTATTGCATTAGATAAATCCTCAAACATTGCATGATTAGGTTCAAATTAAATTGTGGGTTTTGGGAAGTAGATGAGGTAGTACCTATTACCTGTTTTATTATCAAACCCTTGGGAGTTACTTCTACTTTTGCTATTTTGCTATGCTATGCAAGTAGACGTGGATTGGGTGAGTGATTTTCCATGACAGATGTGAGATTGTTAATTAATGGTTTATTTAAGGTGGCAACATTAATACACATCTGGGTGGATTGAGGCACCTGCTTATTCCAGGACTTGCCTGTTTTTTTTCGGACCGCCACCCAGGCCCAAAGGGATCATGAGATTATTCAAACTAGAAACTTCCGTGTGCAGCCACACGCCATTATGGGCTCTGGCATAGTTGATTAAGTTGTGTGAACTCTTACGGGTAGACTAGAAGATGTAGGGGAAAGTAGGTGTACCGGTCTATCCTTCGTAAGGTGCTAGCGCTTCTGAAAGACTGTGTCTCGGTCATCCGTTTCTCAATCATCATGTAGTGCGAGAAATCCAACGGAGGCGATCGAGTCTTGTGGGGAAAAGTGCGCAAACCTCTGCAGAGTGTATAAACTAGTCATGATTAGCCATGTCCCCGGTTATGGACGTTTTGAGTATCTAGTACTTGGATATCATGTGAATCTCATCATGTTACTTTAATTAACTTTGTTGGGTTTAATGATGATGATTAATTGGGATTGAGAATGCTGTAAACCATTCTCAATGTTTAACAACCACCATGATAGTTAAATAAAATCTATTCCTTTGTAGTAGGGAAAAAATTGGCTTTTCGCAAAAACCTTATAACCATAGAGCTTTTCCACCAGCCATATATGCATGTAGTGATAGCCAAATTTCAGCATTGCTCTACAGTGTGAATTTGCCAGTACATTCTATGTACTGACCCTTTGTGGCTGCAACGTCTCATGTTGCAGGATCTTACGATGAGTAAGTGATACGTTAGGGTTACGATTTCTACACTCAACTTTGTCGTTGGTGTTGATGGGAATCCATAGCTTTGTTACTTCCGCTATTTGGATTGAGGTAGTAGCATTTACGTTACTTTATACATGTGATTTACCTCTGTTATAAATCCTCGAGTACTGTGTGTGTCAGCATACCGATCCAGGGATGACACTTAAGCACAGAGACTTGATCCATTCGGGTCGGGTCGCTACGAGGAACGACTTCCATCGGAAGAGTACTTTACGTGGAGAGGCTGACAGCTGGGTCCACGGCGGCCGCAAGGAAGTGCCTCCTTATTACGTGCAAAATAATTATTCCTCCACCTAACAGCAGGGACCCACCGGACGGGCAACTGTATTTTGTGAAAAAAAACATTTCCCCCCGACTGCTGGGACCTACCAGCTACATCTTCGCAAGCAAGGAAGTGCGTCCGGGCAAAAAAACGATTCACCCCCCTGACTGCTGGGACCCACCAGCTACATCTTCGCAGGCAAGGAAGTGCCTGACAGTCGAGACCACCTGGTCGAAGCATACATAGCATTGTCATTCTGGTCGCGAACGTGTACGTACATACTGGTCAATGTAGAGGCGCGCATGTAGCATGGACACGTACGTACAGCGGTAGTGTGCAAGAAAGAAAATACGGCCACGTACGTACATACGGGCTGGGTCTCGAACGCCTACTCGCGCATACGTACGGCCAGGGCTCGTGTACATGGCTGGGTCGGAACGGAGAAACTGCATCGTCGTCGTGTTCATGGGGAGGCAACAGAATGCGTCGTGTTCATCGGGAGGCAACGGAACGCGTGGGAGCCAACCGGCTTGGACGGAACAGCCGATGGAAACGAGGCTTGGCGTACCGCAGAACGGAAGAAACGGCCTTGTGTTCGACCAGCCACGTTCGAAACGGGATCATGTTCATCAGGAGGGGTCTGGTGTACCGCAAAACGGAGGAAATGGACCTCCTACGGTTGAAACAGGGTTCCTGTTGATCGGGAGGGGTGTGGCGTACCGCAAAACGGAGGAAACGGACTTGTGTTGGAGCACTACGGTCAAAGCAGGGGTCCTGTTCACGGGAGGGTGTGGCGTGCGCAAAACGGGACTCCACGGGATACTGTTCATCTCCACCGTCGACCCCCTCCAGCTTCCATGGGCTACTGTTCATCCATTGTCGACCTCCTCCAGCCTCCACCTGCGACTGTTCATCCATGGGCTCCTGTTCATCCAGCCTCCACCACGCGCTATTCCACCAGCTACTGTTCAACCAGCCCTCTCCACGGGCTCCTGTTCAACCACCCCTCCACGGGCTACTGTTCATCCAACCCTCCACCGTCTACTATTCATCCAGCCCTCCACGGGGTGCTCCTGTTCATCCAGCCCTCCACGGGGTCCTGTTCATCCAGCCCCAACCGGCTCGATCGATCGGGGTCCTGTTCATCCAGAGGCAACACCACGGGGTCCTGTTCATCCACCCCCACCGGGAACTGTTCATCCAGACCCCCCAGCAACACTCACTGTTCATCCAGAGGCAGCATCGATCGGCTTCAGTTAGTAGCAGCAGCGAGGGAATCGCTCGATCAGGTTCAGTTAACAGCCATCGATCGATCGCTCGGGTTCAGTAACGCGTAGCCTGCAGTGCAATCGCTCGGTTTCAGTTAGAGCCCAACGCCTCGCTCGACTTCAGTTAGAGCCCAATGCCTCGCACACACACGCGTATGTGTACGAGAGAAATGCGCATCGCTCGGCCCCCGACCACCCACCGTAACCGGGAACTCCCCGAAATTTTCCTCGCCCTTGCTTCTACCATGGTTTTTTCCGTCATGGACGGCCCAAAGAATTTCATGCAGCTGCGTCTCCGGCCGGCCCAGGACGATAAGCCCATTTTCTGTCATGATTTTTTGCCATAGAAGTAGGAGCCCACCACATCTATGATGATACCGGGTTTTGTCACAATTATCATCATAGAAGTGTCATAAGTATGACAGAAAAAAAATTCGTTCGGCCCAAAATGTCACAGATGTGTCTTTTTTTGTAGTGTTTCCTGCACCTGCTTTGTTTGATTCTGTTGCCAGGGGCGGATATATGATTATGTATGCGGACATCATCGCCTATTGGAACGCCCAGGCTGCTGCAGAGGCAGAGGAGGAGCCTCAGCAGTGGGATGATTGGATGCCTGCTCCTCAGGACCCCTACTACCATCTAGGCTACTGATCGACTACCAAGTTAGGCCAACAGCCTAAGCTTGGGGGAGTATGTGTTTCTCACCGACTTTACATTCACGTCCACCTATTTCCATTTGTCGGCGTCCACAATTTTTCGTTGTATCATCCACGCTTAGATTTATTTTCTTGCTTTCTTCTTTTGTGTTTGAAAAACTTTAGAAAAACAAAAAAAAATAGTTGTAGTAATTTACTTTCTATGCATGCTTAGTAGTAGCACATAAAAGAAAACACAAAAAGATTTCCTTGTTCTTCTTTTGCTTGTTGGGAGCTTTCTCGTGTAAATAGTTTTTCTCGTTTTTGCTTTTACCTTTTATTTGTTTGTTCAAGAAAACCAAAAACTCCGAAAATATTTCATTGTATTTCTCTGAATTTATTTTATTTTTATTCGAGTCTTACCGAGGAGAAGACCACGATGAAAATGTTGAGTGGCTCTCATATGAATAAATGTTGAGCCTTGTCTTCTCCTATTGAATAAAATGTTTTGCATATTCCAGCTTAGTCCATGGCACCCTTGCACTATTATTATTTTCATATCATTCGGTCGTGCAAGTGAAAGGCAATAATGATGATATTTGATGAACTGGCCGTGGCAAAGAGAAACTGGTATGAACTCGACTGGTTCTGTTTGTGTAAATATGTTTAACCTTGTATCCATGATTCAGCCCATTATGATTAAACATGTTTGCAATGACAATTAGAGATTATATTTTGTCATGCCATGCATAAGTAGATGGGAGTGGATAATGATTTATCTTGGATATCAACATAGCGTTAAAATGATTGTGATGTAGTATGATGATATGGTATCCTCCTCTGAATGTTCGAGTGGCTTGACTTGGCACATGTTCATGCATGTAGTTGAATCAAAACCAACATAGCCTCTATGATATTTATGTTCATGGTGTTCATATCCTACTCATGCTAGTGTCCAATGTTACTTATGCATAATGCATGGTTATGACCGTTGTTGCTCTCTAGCTGGCCGCTTCTCAATCTATTTGCTAGCCTACGCCCGTACTAAGTGGGAACTCTGCTTGTACATCAAAAAACTTGAACCCAAAGTTATTCCAGATGAGTCCACCATACCTACCTATATGCGGTATTACCCTACTGTCCTAAGTAAATTTGTATGTGCCACCTCTAAAAACTTTTAAAAATCTTCCTTTTTGTGTGCCTGGATTGTTCATGGAACGACAGGAGGTGGTCGGTATCTTCCATGCTAAGCGGGTTATTCTCAGGATGAGTGTTTATTCACTCGCCATCGCACGAGAAAAGGGGGGTAATAGGGATGCCCAGTCCCAGACTGCAAACATGAAAAAGAGTTAATCTCTTAAATAATCAAAAAAAACTCCCAATGGAGTCAAAACCTTTACTTTTATCGCTTGGGAACCGCCACTAGTGTGTTTAGCATGGAAGATATTGATAACTGATGGTCGTGAAGTGAATGAGAAGGGTGCATGTCTCAAAATATCATTTATCTTTGTTTTAAAACTTGAGCTCTGGCACCTCTGCAAATCACTGCTTCCCTCTGCGAAGGGACTATCTATTTACTTTTATGTTGTATCATCACCTTCTAGAACAAACGCTAGAACCTGAGAGCACAACTCTCATGATTTATGCATTGTGTGTAGCTAATGTTGGGTGCATCATGACTGGATATTTTCTACCATGAATTACAATGTTTAGTCGTTGCTTGAACTTTGGAGGTGTTCTGCATTTATGTTTTGCGATCTCAGAAAGGGCTAGCGAGATACCACTATTGTCATATTATATCATGGTTGCTCTGACAACATGTTGCTGTTTGAGATATCTTATTATTGCTCGCTAGCTGATTATGTCATGATATGAGTTAATATAATTTTTAAGAGTTATTGTCGGCATGGTTAGTTATAATGTTGGCTGAAAACCTCGGTCCTGTTTAAGCTTATTTATACAAACAAGAGCAAAAGAAGTTTCTAAAAGTTTTTCTTTTTCACTTTCAGTTTATCAACTGAATTGCTTGAGGACAAGCGGTTTAAGCTTGGGGGAGTTGATACGTCTCTCCAACGTATCTACTTTTCCAAACGCTTTTCCTCTTGTTTTGGACTCTAATTTGCATGATTTGAATGAAACTAACCCCAGACTGACGCTGTTTTCAGCAGAACTACCATGGTGTTGTTTTTGTGCAGAAATAAAAGTTCTCAGAATGGCGAAACTTTGCGAGGAATTTTTATACAATAAAAGAGAATTTCTGGAGCCAAGACCTGCCAGAGAGGGGCACCTGGGTGGGCACAACCCACCAGGGCGAGCCCCCTCACCAAACGCGCCTAGGTGGGTTGTCCCCACCTGGTGGCCCCGCAGACCCTGAAACCGACGCTATAAAATCCTATTTTTCTAGGAAAAAAAACAGGGAGAAAGAATTATCACGATCCACGAGACGGAGCTGCCGTCACCTCGTGTACTTCACCGGGAGGCCAGATCTGGAGTCCGTTTGGGGCTCCGGAGAGGGGGGGTCTTCGTTCTTCATCATCACCAACCCTTCTCCATCGTGAATTCCATGATGCTCCCCACCGGGAGTGAGTAATTGCTTCGTAGACTCGCTGGTCGGTGAGGAGTTGGATGAGATTCATCTAGTCGAGTTAGTTTTGTTAGGGCTTGATCCGTAGTATCCACTATGTTCTAAGATTGATGTTGCTATGACTTTGCTATGCTTAATGCTTATCACTTTGGGCCCGGGTGCCATGAACTCAGATCTGAACCATTTATGTTTTCATAATTATATCCATGTTTTAGATCCGATCTTGCAAGTTATAGTCACCTACTACGTGTTATGATCCGGCAGCCCCGGAGTAACAATATTCGGGACCACTCTCGGTGATGAACGTAGTTTGAGGAGTTCATGTATTCACTATGTGTTAATGCTTTGTTCCGGTTCTCGGTTAAAAGGAGGCCTTAATATCCTTTAGTTTCCAGTATGGACCCCGCTGCCACAGGGAAGGTAGGAAAAAAGATGCCATGGAGGTTCTTTCCATAAGCACGTATGACTATTTACAGAATACATTCCTACATTATATTGACGAACTGGAGCTAGTGTCGTATCGCCCTAGGTTATAACTGTCACATGATGAATATCATCCAACAAGTCACCGATCCAATGCCTATGAATTTATCTTATATTGTTCTTTCTAAGTTACTAATGTTATCATCACTGTTACATTTGCTACAAAATTACTGCTATCACTGTTACTGTTACCGTTGCTGCTGCTACTATTATCAAAACTATCATATTACTTTGCTACTAATTACTTGATGCAGATAATTAATCTCCAAGTGTGGTTGAATTGACAACTCAGCTGCTAATACCTTCAAATATTGTTTGGCTCCCCTTGTGTCGAATCTATAAATTTGGGTTGAATACTCTACCCTCGAAAATTGTTGCGATCCCCTATACTTGTGGGTTATCAAGACCTTTTTCTAGCACCGTTGCCGGGGAGCATAGCTATATTTGTTGAGTCACTTGGGATTATTATCAAATTATCACTATGAACAATATAAAGGATCCTAAGACTAAGATTTATCCCTCTAAAACGAGGGGAGGTAAGGAACTGCCATCCAGTTCTGCTTTAGATTCACCTTCTGTTATGAGTAAACTTGCAACACCACCAGATGCTATCAATTCTAATATATCGCAAGATATTGATGATGATACTTCTGCTATGGATAATGTTTATGATGATGGTAGTACC
The DNA here is from genome assembly GCA_021605205.1 of Aegilops longissima. NCBI lineage: Eukaryota > Viridiplantae > Streptophyta > Magnoliopsida > Poales > Poaceae > Aegilops > Aegilops longissima. The sequence goes on from CM038679.1 coordinate 469,671,663, forward strand.
TTACTTGATAATGATGTGCCACTTGGTGAATTTCTTGATGAACAAATTTCTAGAGTAATACAACATGACGTTGTTGAATCTGATGATGACCTTGAAACTGAGACTCCTGAAACACCTGCTAGAACTATTCTTCCTAGATATGAATTGCCTAAGGTACCGGAAGGTTATGTTATGAATGAGGAAACAACTAGAGGTATTCTTGCTTGTAAGGATAGAGAAGATCTAGAGAAATTACTATGAAAGTATAAAGAAAAATCTCTGAATGCTAGAATGGAATGTGATCCTAAGTTTGCTACTTCACCTATCTTTATTGATGATAAGGATTATGAATTCTCTGTCGATCCAGAGTTAATTACTTTGGTTGAATTTGATCCTTTCCATGGTTATGAAACTGAAACTGTTGTAGCACATCTTACTAAGTTGAATGATATAGCCACCCTTTTTAGTCATGATGAGAAGACTCGATATTACATTATTCTCAAATTATTTCCTTTCTCATTAAAGGGTGATGCTAAAGCTTGGTATAGTACTCTTACTCCTGGTTGTGTGCGTAGTCCCCAGGATATGATTTATTACTTCTATGGAAAATATTTTCCTGCTCATAAGAAACAAGCTGCCTTACAGGAAATATTTAACTTTGTGCAAACTAAAGAAGAGAGTCTCCCACAAGCTTGGGGGAGGCTTTGCCAGTCACTTAATGCTTTTCCTGATCATCCTCTTAATAAAAATTAAATACTTGATATTTTCTATAATGGACTAACCGATGCTTCTAGGGACTTCCTAGATAGTTGTGCTGGTTGTGTTTTCAGGGAACGAACTGCTGGGCAAGCTGAGGAATTATTGAATAACATATTGAAAAATTATGATGATTGGACTCTACCTGAACCACCGGCTAAACCCGCTCCGAAGAAGAGGGGTATATTATATCTTAGTCCTGAAGATATGCAAGAGGCAAAGAAATCTATGAAGGAAAAAAGTATTAAAGCTGAGGACGTTAAAAATTTACCTCCTATTGAAGAAATACATGGGCTTAATACACCACCACTGCCTAAGGTGGTAGAGGTAAATTCTCTAATGAAATTCAATGATAATGACAATGCTCACAATATGCATCCTAGCCAATGCCTTTATGAGTTTGAAAGCTACATTATAAAGCAAGATCACTTCAATGCAAATGTTATGAAACAATTGAAATACAATTCTGATATGATTGCTCGCTTGAGTGACTTGTTATTTAGAATCTCAAATGATGTTAGAGGTGTTGGAAAACATGCTTCTATGGTACAAACCCAGTTAGAACAAGTTGCTAAATCTCAAAGAGAATTACTTGATGAAATGAATAATAACATACACGACTTTGCTGTTAGAGTTGCAACTAGAGGAGGTAAAATAACTCAGGAACCACTTTATCCTGAGGGTCACCAAAAAGAATTGAACAAGACTCACAAAGAAATAACACTAGTGCACCTAGTCCTTCTAAAAACAAAAAAGAAGAAGAAAAATGATAGGAATTTGCATGCTTCTAGTGAACCCGAAGTAGAGAAACCTCCTAATAATGAAATTGAAACTTATATCTCAGATGCTTAAACTCAGTCTGGTAATGAACATCCACCTAGTGATAATGAAAAAGATAATGCTAATGTTCATGAAGATGCTCAACCGAATGAAAAAGAACCAGATAATGATGTTGAGATAGAACCACCTGTTGATCTTGATAACGCACAACCTAAGAATAAAAGATATGATAAAAGAGACTTCATTTCTAGAAAACACGGTAAAGAAAGAGAATCGTGGGTTCAAAAACCTATGCCTTTTCCACCAAAGTCAACTAAAAAGAAATATGATAAAGAATTTGAACGCTTTGCTAAAATGCTGAGGCCAGTCTTTTTGCGTACTCGCTTGACTGGTATCTTGAAAATGCCTCCTTATGCAAAGTATATGAAAGAAATCATCACTAATAATAGAAAAGTACCGGAATCTGAAATCTCCACTATGCTTGCTAATTATACTTTCAAAGATGGAGTACCTAAAAAACTTGGAGATCCGGGAATACCAACTATACCTTGCTCCATCAAAAAGAATTATGTGAAAACTGCTTTGTGTGATTTAGGAGCTGGTGTTAGTGTTATGCCTTTGTCTTTAGATAAAAGACTTGTCTTGAATAAACTCACACCTACTGAATTATCTTTGCAAATGGCTGACAAATCAACTGCCATACCTATCGGTATTTGTGAGGATGTGCCCGTTGTTTTTGTTAATGTTACTATTTTGACTAACTTTGTTATACTTGAGATGCCCGAGGACGACAACATGTCGATTATCCTTGGTAGACCCATCTTGAATACTGTAGGGGCTGTTATTGATTGCAATAAAAGCAAGATCACTTTTCATATTAATGGTAATGAGCATACGGTGCACTTTCCGAAGAAACAATTTCAAGTGAATGGTATTAATGTTATTCAAAAATCTACGACAATCACTATTGGAAGTTTTCAAATACCTCTACCTACTATCAAAAAGAAATATGAAATGCTTATTGTTGGGGATATTCATATCCCCATTGAGGTAACATAGTGATTTATGAAAGTTCTTCGGTTCTCTATTAAAAGGAGGCCCTAATATCCCTTAGTTTCCAGTATGGACCCCGCTGCCACGGGAGGGTAGGACAAAAGATGTCATGCAAGTTCTTTCCGCACGTATGACTATTTACGGAATACATGCCTACATTATATTGACGAACTGGAGCTAGTGTCGTATCACCCTAGGTTATAACTATCACATGATGAATATCATCCAACAAGTCACCGATAGAATGCCTACGAATTTATCTTATATTGTTCTTGCTAAGTTACTACTGTTATCATCACTGTTACACTTGCTACAAAATTACTGCTATCACTGTTACTGTTACCGTTGCTGCTGCTACTATTATCAAAACTATCATATTACTTTGCTACTGATTACTTTCTACAGATAATTAATCTCCAGGTGTGGTAGAATTGACAAATCAGCTGCTAATACCTTCAAATATTCTTTGGCACCCCTTGTGTCGAATCTATAAATTTGGGTTGAATACTCTACCCTCGAAAACCGTTGCGATGCCGAAGATAACCCGCGTGCTGAATCTGCCGTTGATACGTCTCTGTCATATCTACCTTCCCAAACACTTTTGCCCTTGTTTTGGACTCTAACTTGCATGATTTAAATGGAACTAACCCGGACTGACGTTGTTTTCAGCAGAATTGCCATGGTGTTATTTTTGTGCAGAAATAGAAGTTCTCGGAATGACCTGAAAATCAACGGAGATTATTTTTGGAATTAATAAAAAATACTGGCGAAAGAATCAAGGCCAGGGGGGCCACACCCTGTCCACGAGGGCGGGGGCGCGCCTACCCCCCTGGGCGCGCCCCCCCTGCCTCGTGGGCCCCCTGGTGCTCCACCGACCTCAACTCCAACTCCATATATTCGTGTTCGGGAAGAAAAAATCAGGGAGAAGGATTCATCGCGTTTTACGATAGGGAGCCGCCGCCAAGCCCTAATCTCTCTCGGGAGGGCTGGTTTGGAGTCCGTTCGGGGCTCCGGAGAGGGGAATCCGTCGCAATCGTCATCATCAACCTTCCTCCATCACCAATTTCATGATGATCACTACCGTGCTTGAGTAATTCCATCATAGGCTTGCTAGACGGTGATGGGTTGGATGAGATTTACCATGTAATCGAGTTAGTTTTGTTAGGGTTTGATCCCTAGTATCCACTATGTTCTGAGATTGATGTTGATATGACTTTGCTATGCTTAATGCTTGTCACTAGGGCCCGAGTGCCATGATTTCAGATCTGAACCTATTATGTTTTCTTGAATATATGTGAGTTCTTGATCCGATCTTGCAAGTCTATAGTCACCTATTATGTGTTATGATCCGTTAACCCCGAAGTGACAATAATCGGGACCACTAACGGTGATGACCGTAGTTTGAGGAGTTCATGTATTCACTAAGTGTTAATGCTTTGGTCCGGTACTATATTAAAAGGAGGACTTAATATCCCTTAGTTTCCATTAGGACCCCGCTACCACGGGAGGGTAGGACAAAAGATGTCATGCAAGTTCTTTTCTATAAGCACGTATGACTATATTCAGAATACATGCCTACATTACATTGATGAATTGGAGCTAGTTCTGTGTCACCCTATGTTATAATTATTACATGAGGAATCACATCCCGCATAATTCTCCATCACCGATCCAATGCCTACGAGATTTTCATATATTGTTCTCCGCTTAGTTACTTTTCCGTTGCCACTGTTACAATTACTACAAAACTATCACTGTTACTTTTGTCACTGTTACCCCTACTATCATATTACTTTGCTACTAAATACTTTGCTGCAGATATTAATTTATCCAGGTGTGGTTGAATTGACAATCAACTGCTAATACTTGAGAATATTCTTTGGCTCCCCTTGTGTTTAATCAATAAATTTGGGTTGAATACTCTACCCTCGAAAACTGTTGCGATCCCCTATACTTGTGGGTTATCAAGACTATTCTCTGGCCCCGTTGCCGGGGAGCATAGCTCTATTCTTTGGGTCACTTGGGATTTATATCTGCTGGTCACTATGAGGAACTTGAAAGACAAGAAAACCAAAATTTATCCCTCAACTACGAGGGGGGGTAAGGAACTGCCATCTAGCTCTGCACTTGATTCACCTTCTGTTTTGAGTAAGCTTGCGACACCTAAACTTGCTTCTGCTATTAATTTTGATATGTCGCATGTTATTGATGATGCCACTTCTGCTATGCATGATACTTATGATGAAACTACTTCTATGCTTGATAGTACTGTGCCATTAGGTGAATTTCTTGATGAACAACTTGCTAGGGCTAGAGTGAATGAAATTATTAAAACTGATAATATTGATGAAAGCGATGATGAAAATTCTCCCCCTAGATATGAATTGCCTGTTGTGCCTGAGGGTTATGTTATGGATGAAGAAACTGCTAGAGCTTTCTTGCTTGCAATGATAGGAGTGATCTTAAGAAATTATTAGCTAAGCTGAAAGAAAAATCTCTGAATGCTAGAATGAAATATGACCCTGCTTTTGCTACTTCACCTATCTTTATTACTGATAAGGATTATTATTTCTCTGTTGATCCTGAGATAATTACATTGGTTGAATCTGATCCTTTTTATGGCTATGAATCTGAAACTGTTGTGGCTTACTAAATTGAATGATATAGCCACCCTGTTCACTAATGATGAGAAAACTCGCTACTACTATATCCTTAAATTATTTCCGTCCTCCTTAAAGGGTGATGCTAAGATATGGTTTAATTCTCTTGATCCTTGTTGTGTGCGTAGTCCCCATGATATGATTTATTACTTCTCTGCTAAATATTTCCCCGCTCATAAGAAACAAGCTGCTTTAAGGGAAATATATAATTTTGTGCAAATTGAAGAAGAGAGTCTCCCACAAGCTTGGGGGAGGCTTCTCCAATTACTTAATGCTTTGCCTGATCATCCTCTTAAGAAAAATGAAATACTTGATATCTTTAATAATGGACTAACCGATGCTTCCAGAGACCACCTGGATAGTTGTGCTGGTTGTGTTTTCAGGGAAAGAACAGTTGATCAAGCTGAATTGTTATTGAATAATATGTTGACTAATGAAAATAATTGGACACTTCCTGAACCAACTCCTCAGCCAACTCCGAAGAAAAGGGGTATTCTATTTCTCAGTCTTGAAGATATGCAAGAGGCAAAGAAATCTATGAAAGAAAAAGGTATTAAAACTGAAGATGTTAAGAATTTACCGCCTATTGAAGAAATACATGGTCTTAATTTGCCGCCTGTTGAAGAAATACATGGTCTTGATAACCCGACACAGGTAGTAAAGGTAAATTCTCTCTATAGATTTGATGAAGGTGATATTCCTTGTTATAAGTCTGCTAGCCAATGCTTAGATGAGTTTGATAATTTTATTGTTAAACAAGAAAACTTCGATGCTTATATTGGTAGATAATTGAAACACGATGCTTATATGATTGAACACTTGAGTGATTATATGGCTAGAGTTAAAGGTGAACTTAAACTCATTAGTAAACATGCTTCTATAGTTACCACTCAAGTAGAACAAGTGCTTAAAGCTCAAAATGATTTGCTCAATGAATTAAATAATGAGAAGAATGATAATGTTGTTAGAGTTATGACTAGAGGGGGTAAAATGACTCAGGAACCTTTGCATCCTGAGGGCCACCCTAAGAGAATTGAGCAAGACTCTCAGAGAACTAATGTTGATGCACCTAGTCCTTCTAAAAAGAAGAAAAAGAAAAATGATAGGACTTTGCATGCTTCTACTGAACCTGCTGTTGACACACCTGAAAATCCCAATGATATTTCCATTTCTGATGCTGAAACACAATCTGGTGATGAACATGAACCTAGTGATAATGTTAATGATAATGTTCATGTTGATGCTCAACCTAGTAATGACAATGAGGTAGAGATTGAACCTGTTGTTGATCTTGATAACCCACAATCAAAGAATCAATGTTATGATAAGAGAGACTTCGTTGCTAGGAAGCACGGTAAATAAAGAGAACCATGGGTTCAGAAACCCATGCCATTTCCTCCTAAACCATCCAAGAAAAAGGATGATGAGGATTTTGAGCGCTTTGCTGAAATGATTAGACCTATCTTCTTGTGTATGTGTTTGACTGATATGCTTAAAATGAATCCTTATGCTAAGTACATGAAAGATATTGTTACAAATAAGAGAAAGGTACCAGAAGCTGAAATTTCCACCATGCTTGCTAATTATACTTTTAAGGGTGGAATACCTAAGAAACTAGGAGATCCAGGAGTACCAACTATACCATGGTCCATTAAAAGAAACTATGTTAGAACAGCTTTATGTGATCTTGGAGCCGGTGTTAGTGTTATGCCTCTCTGTTTGTATCGTAGACTTGATTTGAATAAGTTGACACCTACTGAAATATCTTTGCAAACGGCCGATAAATCAACCGCTATACCTGTTGGTATTTGTGAGGCTGTGCTTGTTGTGGTTGCAATATGTTAACGGACTTTGTTATTCTTGATATTCCCGGGGACGATAGTATGTCGATTATCCTTGGTAGACCATTTTTGAATACTGTAGGGGCTGCTATTGATTGCAACAAAGGCAATGTCACTTTTCATGTTAATGGTAATGAGCATACGGTACACTTTCCGAGGAAACAACCTCAAGTCCACAGTATCAATTCTATTGGAAAATTTTCATCTATTACTATTGGAGGTTTTGAATTTCCTCTTCCTACTGTCAAGAAGAAATATGATATTCTTATTGTTGGGGATGTGCATACCCCCGTTGAGGTAACCTAGTGTTATTCGAAATTTCTCCGGTTTCATGCGATTCAGAAGGAGTCTGTTAACAAGACTTGATCAACCTTGTTAGTGGATTCCTTTTGATGAGCATGAGATGGATGAAGTTAGAAAGCACAACCTTATGTACCCTCCTTTTACTTTTTGTTATTTAGATTAAATAAAGCAAAATAGTATATTCTGTCTGTTTTCTGAATTATCCATGCAATAAGAAAAATACCCCGAAAATAAAAGTTCTCCAAATGCCCTGAAAATGAAATATGATTTTTTCTGGAATATTTGAGAATATTTGGCACTGAGAACACATCAGGGGGAGCAAGCACCTGGCCACGAGGGTCCAAGGCGCGCCCCCTGCCTCGTGGGCCGCTGGTGGCTCCCCTCTACTTATTCCAGCCACCACACACTCCTTCTTCCTCCCAAAAAAATCGCCAACCAGCTCAAGCACGAGTTCTAGCTCATTTTGCTGCCATTTTCGATCTCCTTGCTCAAATCTCCACTCACAAAACTGCTTTGGGGGTTTGTTTTTCGGTATGTGACTCCTCCAATGGTCCAATTAGTTTTTGTTCTAGTGCTTTATTCATTGCAAATTTTTGCTGCCTAGGTGACCCTGTTCTTGAGCTTGCATGTCAAATTTATATGGTCCCAAGTAGTTCTAATGCATGATATAGTCTCGAGGCACTTGTGGGAGTAGTTGCTATCAATTTTGTTGAGTTTGGTTCGCTTTTATTTTAAGTTACTAAAATTTTCATAAATTTTTCAGAGGAATAAATATGTTTAGGAAAATGTACCAAGGTGGTTCTTCAAGGAAGCAAGGACCCAGGCCCGCAATACGTGAGCCAGACCATGAACCACCAAGAGAAGCTCAAGTGCGGCCTTGTGAATGGCCGTCAGAAGATTTCATGGTTCGAGCAGGAATTAAGGAGGAATTTGATGCATATGTGCGTAATGCTGGACTCGAGGGCTTCATGCTAGATAAGTGCCCTCAATACTATCACCTAACTGATTCCTTTGTGAGAAGGTTCAAATTTTCATCTTCGCATAATTCTCACACTGTCCTATTTGATATCTATGGCCAATCTTATACTATGGACTTAGTGGATTTCAGTACTGCTTGCAAACTTCCACAATGGGGTAGTGTTAGTGAACCTCGCAAATCCGAGTTTAGAGATTTTCTTGCTAAAAAAACCTTGAATAAGACCAGCATTATGAACTACTCATATCGCTGCTACGCCAAAACTCGGCGCAAAGAACCAACCAGATTAAAGGTAAATAATCTCAGAAACAGTCAAGAAACCGGGAATTTTTTATTCCTCCTTTAGTTTTTTCTCTATCTAGAAGTGGGACCCCTCCGGGGTCACTACAAAAGTGTTGGCGCCTTATTACAGTGGGGGAATCTAGAGATGTAACACAAGCTAACATAGGGAGCATTCATTTTCCTGCTATACATTATTTTGCTCTCTTCATAGGTAGGTGCATAAATGGTAAGGATGAAGCATGTCACATGTGTGTCCCTGACCTTAATGTTCTCAAGAGTGCTGTTTTAGGAGATAAGCAATATAACTTGGGGGCCGTTGTTGCACAGAGGTTGCATAATAATGGTTTAAGTGGAGACATTTTTGGTGGAATTTATGCAACCCGTGTGGCTGATTTTCTTGGAATACCCATACATGAAAGTGATATGGAATTGCCTCCCACTTATCTAGGATATGAGGCTATGGTTCGCCATCAGTTTATTGAGAGGACGAACAACCTCTCCAGTACCGACTAATGTTTGACAGGCGCCGCATTTTCCATGTTGCTCTTCCTGCTCCTACTTTCTTTGACTTTCAGACAAAAGGGAGATTTATTATAACCAGGGAGGAGGCGAACGAATATAAGAGGAGGGCGGAGACAGCACGCCTCCAAGTGGCTGCTCATGAGGCAATAGCTGATGCATGACAGTACGACCCCAACTACAACTTTGGATATCCGCCAGGCCAGCCGTGGCCATAGACCAACTTAGGCCAAAAGCCTAAGCTTGGGGGAATGCTTGCAGATTCCAGCTTAGTCCAATGCACATGGACTATGATTATTATTCACATCGTTCGGTCGTGCAAGTGAAAGGCAATAATAACGATATATGATGGACTGATTGAGATGAGAGAAGCTGGTATGAACTCGACCTCTCTTGTTTTTGTAAATATGATTAGTTCATCGTTCCTGATTCAGCCTATTATGAATGAACATGTTTGCAATGACAATTAGAGATTATAGTTGCTTATGCCATGCTTAATTAGCTAGGAGTTTATAATGGTCTACCTTGCGTGCCAACATGCTATTAAAATGGTTGTGATGTGGTATGATAGGGTGGTATCCTCCTTTGAACGATTCGAGTGACTTAACTTGGCACATGTTCACGCATGTAGTTGAAACAAAATCAACATAGCCTCCACGATATTTATGTTCATGGTGGATTATATCCTACTCATGCTTGCACCCAATGTTCATTAATTTTAATGCATGTTCATGACTGTTGTCGCTCTCTAGTTGCTCGCTTCCCAGTCTTTTTCTAGCATTCACTTGTACTAAGCAGGAATACTGCTTGTGCATCCACTTCCATAAACCCCAAAGTTATTCCATATGAGTCCACTATACCTTCCTATATGCGGTATTTACCTGCCGTTCCAAGTAAATTTGTATGTGCCAAATGATACGTCTCCAACGTATCTATAATTTTTGATTGCTCCATGCTATATTATCTACTGTTTTGGACATTATTGGGCTTTATTATCCACTTTTATATTATTTTTGGGACTAACCTATTAACCGGAGGCCGAGCCCAGAATTGCTGTTTTTTGCCTATTTCAGAGTTTCGAAGAAAAGGAATATCAAACGGAGTCCAAACGGAATGAAACCTTCGGGAACGTGATTTTCTCACGAACGTGATCCAGAGACTTGGACCCTAAGTCAAGGAAACTTGAGGAGGCCACGAGGTAGGGGCGCGCCACCCCCTGTATGCGTGCCCTCCACCCTCGTGGGCCCCTGTTGCTCCACCGACGCACTCCTTCCTCCTATATATACCTCGCACTTCAAACGATCGACACGGAGCCAAAAACCTAATTCCACCGCCGCAACCTTCTGTACCCACGAGATCCCATCTTGGGGCATGTTCCAAAGCTCCGCCGGAGGAGGAACCCATCGCGGAGGGCTTCTACATCAACATCATAGCCTCTCCGATGATGTGTGAGTAGTTTACCTCAGACCTTCGGGTCCATAGTTAGTACCTAGATGGCTTCTTCTCTCTTTTTGGATCTCAATACAATGTTCTCCCCCTCTCTCATGGAGATCTATTCGATGTAATCTTCTTTTTGCGGTGTGTTTGTTGAGACCGATGAATTGTGGGTTTATGATCAAGATTATGTATGAACAATATTTGAATCTTCTCTGAATTCTTTTAGGGAAAACTTTGTTTTTGCCACTCTAGCTTTTGCCAATTTTGCTTATGCCACTCTAGAATTTGACATCTCACTTTTGCCACTCTTTGCTTTCAATAATACATCACAAATGCCATTCTGTTGCAAAACCGATAATTTTTTATTTCACTTTTGCCACTCTTAGCTTTTGGCAATGTATCACAATTGCCACTCTGAAAATTTTGCTTTTGCCACTGAATGGCAAAAGTGATATATTGTCAAAAGCTAAGAGTGGCAAAAGTGAAATGTCAAATTCTAGAGTGGCATAAGCAAAGTGGGAAAAAACTAGAGTGGCAAAAACAAAGTTTTCCCATTCTTTTATGTATGATTGGTTACCTTTGCAAGTCTCTTCGAATTATCAGTTTGGTTTGGCCTACTAGATTAGTTTTTCTTGCAATGGGAGAAGTTCTTAGCTTTGGGTTCAATCTTGCGGTGTCCTTCCCGGTGACAGTAGGGGCAGCAAGGCACGTATTGTATTGTTGCCATCAAGGATAACAACATGGGGTTTTTATCATATTGCATGAATTTATCCCTCTACATCATGTCATCTTGCTTAAGGCATTACTCTGTTTTCATGAACTTAATACTCTAGATGCATGCTGGATAGCGGTCGATGAGTGGAGTAATAGTAGTAGATGCAGGGCGAGTCGGTCTACTTGTCTCGACGTGATGCCTATATACATGATCATACCTAGATATTCTCATAACTATGCTCAATTCATCAATTGCTAACAGAATTGCTCACCCACCGTAAAATACTTATGCTCTTGAGAGAAGCCACTAGTGAAACCTATGGCCCCCGGGTCTATCTTCATCATATTAATCTTCCAATACTTAGTTATTTCCTTTGCTTTTTTACTTTGCTTTTATTTTACTTTGCATCTTTATCACAAAAATACCAAAAATATTATCCTATCATGTCTATCAGATCTCACTCTCGTAAGTAACCGTGAAGGGATTGACAACCCATTATCGCGTTGGTTGCGAGGAGTTATTTGTAGGTGCGAGGGATTCGCGCGTAGCCTCCTACTGGATTGATACCTTGGTTCTCAAAAACTGAGGGAAATACTTACGCTACTCTGATGCATCACCCTTTCCTCTTCAAGGAAATCCAACGCAGTGCTCAAGAGGTAGCAGAGAAGATTTACGCCGCTGTTGCTGAGTTCTCATAAAAGTAAACATACCAAGTACCTATCACAATCCCTTATCTCCCGCATTACATTATTTGCCATTTGCCTCTCGTTTTTCTCTCCCCCACTTCACCCTTGCCGTTTTATTCGTCCTCTCTTTTCCACTGGCCTCTTTCTCGTTTGCTCGCCATTATGGCTAGTCTTAATTTGCAATGCTCAAAATAGATCTACCAGGAAGCAATCTACTTCCGTTCTTCTTTGCAATTTTTATGTAGGTGCTAATCCTTGGTATAGATATATCCTTGATACCGTTACCGAAGGGAATTTCTTAGGTAGCCATACTTTTGATTCTTATAATGCTTTGATAGATTTGTTTGGCTCACCCCCTCTTTTGGTTAATGGAACTATGTTAACTTTGGAGCATATAATGCAAAGACTTGAAATTATTGAGAATAAAGTTGCTACCGTTGAGTTAGTTGAAAATCTTGATAAAAAGATCCACAACCAAATTACACAATATGGATCTAAGGTAGGAGTAACTTTGAAAAATATTAAGGAGAAGGAACCCATAGTTAATGAGAGAATTAATCAAGATTCCACTAGAATCGATAAACTTGAGGGTATCATTACCAATTTGGGAACCACTTTTTATTACGTAAAGAATACTCCAAATCCTCCTACTAAAATTGCCAAGCTTATGTATGTTCCTAAAAATAAGGGTGAATCCTCTAGTAAGGAAACTGCGGATCTTAAATCTATAAGTATTCATCCTGATCTTTTTGCTATCATTAAGGAACCATTTGCTACGAATGAATTTTTCGATCTTGTGCCTAAAAGTTTGGTCATTACTAAAAAGAAAGAAATTTTTAAGGAAGATAGATGTCTCATTGAAGAATTGCCTACCAAAGATGGCCATACCTAGATCTATCCTTGCTTTTATGCCTAGCTAGGGGCGTTAAACGACAACGCTTGTTGGGAGGCAACCCAATTTTATTTTTAGTTTTTTGATTTTTGCTTCTGTTTAGAAATAAATATTTGTTCTAGCCTCTGGTTAGATGTGTTTTTATGTTTTAATTAGTGTTTGTGTCAAGTTAAACCTATAGGATCTTCTTGGATGATAGTTATTTGATCTTGCTGTAATTTCCAGAAACTTTCTATTCACGAAAACAATTGTTAAAAAACACCAGAACGTGATAAAATAGTGATTCCAATTTCTTATGATCAATAAACAAATTTCATAGGTCGTCCTATTTTGGCTGATTTTTTTGGAGTTCCAGAAGTTTGCTTTAGTTACAGATTACTACAGATTGTTCTGTTTTTGACAGATTCTGTTTTTCATGTGTTGTTTGCTTATTTTGATGAATCTATGGCTTGTAAAATAGTTTATAATCCATAGAGAAGTTGGAATACAGTAGGTTTAACACCAATATAAGTAAAGAATGAGTTCATTACAGTACCTTGAAGTGGTCTTTTGTTTTCTTTCGCTAACGGAGCTCACGAGATTTCTGTTGAGTTTTGTGTTGTGAAGTTTTCAAGTTTTGGGTGAAAGATTTTTGATGGATTATGGAGCAAGGAGTGGCAAGAGCCTAAGCTTGGGGATGCCCATGGCACCCCCAAGATAATCTAAGGACACCAAAAAGCCAAAGCTTGGGGATGCCCTAAGGCATCCCTCTTTAAATCTACTTCCATCGGTAACTTTACTTGGAGCTATATTTTTATTCACCACATGATATGTGTTTTGCTTGGAGCGTCTTGTATGATTTGAGTCTTTGCTTTTTAGTTTACCACAATCATCCTTGATGTACACACCTTTTGAGAGAGCCATACATGATTTGGAAATTATTAGAATACTCTTTGTGCTTCACTTATATCTTTTGAGTTATATAGTTTTGCTCTAGTGCTTCACTTATATCTTTTAGAGCACGGTGGTGGATTTTTTTTATAGAAACTATTGATCTCTCATGCTTCACTTAGATTATTTTGAGAGTCTTAACTAGCATGGTAATTTGCTTAAATAATCTTAATATGCTAGGTATTCAAGAATAGTAAAAACCTTCTTATGAGTGTTTTGAATACTAAGAGAAGTTTGATGCTTGATGATTGTTTTGAGATATGGAGGTAATAATATCAAAGTCGTTCTAGTTGAGTAGTTGTGAATTTGAGAAATGCTTGTGTTGAAGTTTGCAAGTCCCGTAGTATGCACGTATGGTAAACGTTATGTAACAAATTTGAAACATGAGGTGTTCTTTTATTGTCCTCCTTATGAGTGGCGGTCGGGGACGAGCGATGGTCTTTTCCTACCAATCTATCCCCCTAGGAGCATGCGCGTAATGCTTGGTTTTTGATGACTTATAGGTTTCTGAAATAAGTATGTGAGTTCTTTATGACTAATGTTGAGTCCATGGATTATACGCATTCTCACCCTTCCATCATTGCTAGCCTCTTCGGTACGGTGCATTGCCCTTTCTCACATTGAGAGTTGGTGCAAACTTCGCCGGTGCATCCAAACCCCGTGATATGATACACTCTTTCACACATAAACCTCCTTATATGTTCCTCAAAACAGCCACCGTACCTACCTATTATGGCATTTCCATAGCCATTCCGAGATATATTGCCATGCAACTTTCCACCATTCCGTTCATCATGACATATTCATCATTGTCATATTGCTAGCATGATCATGTAGTTGACATAGTATTTGTGGCAAAGCCACCGTTCATAATTCTTCCATACATGTCACTCTTGGTTCATTGCATATCCCGGCACACCGCCGGAGGCATTCATATAGAGTCATACTTTGTTCTAGTATCGAGTTGTAATCATTGAGTTGTAAATAAATAGAAGTGTGATGATCATCATTTTCTAGAGCACTGTCCCGAGTGAGGAGTTAAAAAAAAGAGAAAGGCCATAAAAAAGAGAAGGCCCAAAAAATAACGAGAGAAAAAGAGAGAAGGGACAATGCTATTATCCTTTGCCACACTTGTGCTTCAAAGTAGCACCATAATCTTCATAATAGAGAGTCTCTTGTTTTATCACTTTCATATACTAGTGGGAATTTTTCATTATAGAACTTGGATTGTATATTCCAACAATGGGCCTCCTCAAGTGCCCTAGGTCTTCGTGAGCAAGCAAGTTGGATGCACACCCACTTAGTTTCTTTTGTTGAGATTTCATACATTTATAGCTCTAGTGCATCCGTTGCATGGCAATCCCTACTCCTTTCATCAACATCAATCGATGGGCATCTCCATAGCTCATTGATTAGCCTCGTAGGTGTGAGATTTTCTCCTTTTTTGTCTTCTCCACATAACCCCCATCATCATATTCTATTCCACCCATAGTGCTATGCCCATGGCTCACGCTCATATATTGCGTGAAAGTTTATAGGTTTGAGATTACTAAAGTATGAAACAATTGCTTGGCTTGTCATCGGGGTTGTGCATGATGAGAGCATTCTTGTGTGACGAAAATGGAGCATGACTAAACTATATGATTTTGTAGGGATGAACTTTCTTTGGCCATGTTATTTTGAGAAGACATAATTGCTTAGTTAGTATGCTTGAAGTATTATCATTTTTATGTCAATATGAACTTATGTCTTGAATCTTTCGGATCTGAATATTCATGCCACAATTAAGAAGAATTACATTGAAATTATGCCAAGTAGCACTCCGCATCAAAAATTATCTTTTTTATCATTTACCTACTCGAGGACGAGCAGGAATTAAGCTTGGGGATGCTTGATACGTCTCCAACGTATCTATAATTTTTGATTGCTCCATGTTATATTATTTACTGTTTTGGACATTATTGGGCTTTATTATCCACTTTTATATTATTTTTGGGACTAACCTATTAACCGGAGGCCCAGCCCAGAATTGTTGTTTTTTGCCCATTTCAGAGTTTCGAAGAAAAGGAATATCAAACGGAGTATAAACAGAATGAAACCTTCGAACGTGATTTTCTCACGAACGTGATCCAGAGACTTGGACCCTAAGTCAAGGAAGCTTGAGGAGGCCACGAGGTAGGGGCGCGCCCACCCCCTGTATGCCCTCCACCCTCGTGGGCCCCTGTTGCTCCACCAACGTACTCCTTCCTCCTATATATACCTCACGCCCCCAAGCGATCGACATCGGAGCCAAAACCTAATTCCACCGCCGCAACCTTCAGCCCACGAGATCCCATCTTGGGACCTGTTCTGAAGCTCCACCGGAGGAGGTACCCATCGCGGAGGGCTTCTACATCAACACCATAGCCACTCCGATGAAGTGTGAGTAGTTTACCTCAGACCTTCGGGTCCATATTTAGTAGCTAGATGGCTTCTTCTCTCTTTTTGGATCTCAATACAATGTTCTCCCCCTCTCTCTTGGAGATCTATTCGATGTAATTTTATTTTTGCGGTGTGTTTGTTGAGACCGATGAATTGTGGGTTTATGATCAAGATTATCTATGAACAATATTTGAATCTTCTCTGAATTCTTTTATGTATGATTGGTTATCTTTGCAAGTCTCTTCGAATTATCAGTTTGGTTTGGCCTACGAGAATGGTTTTTCTTGCAATGGGAGAAGTGCTTAGCTTTGGTTTCAATCTTGCGGTGTCCTTCCCAGTGACAGTAGGGGCAGCAAGGCACGTATTGTATTGTTGCCATCGAGGATAACAAGATGGGTTTTTTATCATATTGCATGAATTTATCCCTGTACATCATGTCATCTTGCTTAAGGCGTTACTCTGTTTTCATGAACTTAATACTCTAGATGCATGTTGGATAGCGGTCGATGAGTGGAGTAATAGTAGTAGATGCAGGCAGGAGTCGGTCTACTTGTCTCGGACGTGATGCCTATATACATGATCATACCTAGATATTCTCATAACTATGCTCAATTCTGTCAATTGCTCAACAGTAATTCATTCACCCACCGTAAAATACTTATGCTCTTGAGAGAAGCCACTAGTGAAACCTATGGCCCCCGGGTCTATCTTCATCATATTAATCTTCCAATACTTAGTTATTTCCTTTGCTTTTTTACTTTGCTTTTATTTTACTTTGCATCTTTATCACAAAAATACCAAAAATATTATCCTATCATACCTATCGATCTCACTCTAAGTAACCGTGAAAGGATTGACAACCCTTATCACGTTGGTTGCGAGGAGTTATTGTATTGTGCAAAAGAGGGACTCATGTAGCCTCCTACTGGATTGATACCTTGGTTCTCAAAAATTGAGGGAAATACTTACGCTACTGTGCTGCATCACCCTTTCCTCTTCAAGGAAATCCAACGCAGTGCTCAAGACGTAGCACCAAACTCTAAACCTTCGAATAAAATTCTGTATTGTATGCTCGAATAGCTCATGTATCAACTAGGGATGTCTGTATCTTCCATGCTAGGCGGGTTATTCTCAAGAGGAGTGGACTCTGCTCCTCACTCACGAGAAAATGGCTGGTCACCGGGATGCCCAGTCTCTTGTTCTAAGCAAATCAAATCAAAATAATTGCAAACAAAACTCCCCCGGGGCTGTTGCTAGTTGGAGGCACTCGTTGTTTCAAGCAAGCCATGGATTGATGCTTGTTGGTGGAGGGGGAGTATAAACTTTACCATTCTGTTTGGGAACCGCCTATAATGTGTGTAGCATGGAAGATATCGAGATCTCTCGGTTGTTATGTTGACAATGAAAGTATGCCGCTCAAAATATTATTTATCTCTATTTCAAAAATCGAGCTCTTGCACCTCTACAAATCCCTGCTTCCCTCTGCGAAGGGCCTATCTATTTACTTTTATGTTGAGTCATCACCCTCTTATTAAAAAGCATCAGCTGGAGAGCACCGCTGTCATTTGCATCTATTACTATTAATTTATATTGGGTATGACTATGACTGGATCTCTTTTACCATGAATTACAGTGTTTAGTCAGTCCTTAATCTTCAGAGGTGCTCTGCATTTATGTTTTGCGGTCTCAGAAAGGGCTAGCAAGATACCATCTTGTTATATCATATTATGATTGTTTTGAGAAAGTGTTGTCATCCGAGATTTATTATTATTGCTCGCTAGTTGATTATGCCATTGATATGAGTAAACATGGGACCTGAATGTTATTGTGAATATGGTTAGTTCATAATCTTTGCTGAAAACTTGAATGCTGGCTTTACATATTTACAACAACAAGAGCAAACAGAGTTTG
This sequence comes from Aegilops longissima, assembly GCA_021605205.1. Taxonomy (NCBI): domain Eukaryota; kingdom Viridiplantae; phylum Streptophyta; class Magnoliopsida; order Poales; family Poaceae; genus Aegilops; species Aegilops longissima. The sequence continues at coordinate 469,689,804 of CM038679.1, forward strand.
TAAAAGTTTTTCTTTATCACTTTAAGTTTATCAACTGAATTGCTTGAGGACAAACAAAGGTTTAAGCTTGGGGGAGTTGATACGTCTCCGTCGTATCTACTTTTCCAAACACTTTTGCCCTAGTTTTGGACTCTAACTTGTATGATTTGAATGGAACTAACCCGGACTGACGTTGTTTTCAGCAGAATTGCCATGGTATTATTTTTGTGTAGAAATAGAAGTTCTCGGAATGATATGAAAATCAATGGAGATTATTTTTTGAATTAATAAAAAATACTGGCGAAAGAATCAAGGCCATGGGCCCACACCCTGTCCACGAGGGTGGGGGGCGCGCCTACCCCCTTGGGCGCGCCCCCCTGCTTCATGGGCCCCCTGGTGCTCCACCGACCTCAACTCCAACTCCATATATTCGTGTTCGGGGAGAAAAAAATCAGGGAGAAGGATTCATCACGTTTTATGATACGAAGCCGCCGCCAAGCCCTAATCTCTCCCGGGAGGGCTGATCTGGAGTCCGTTCGGGGCTCCAGAGAGGGGAATCCGTCTCCATCGTCATCATCGACCTTCCTCCATCACCAATTTGAAGATGCTCACCGCCGTGTGTGAGTAATTCCATCGTAGGCTTACTGGACGGTGATGGGTTGGATGAGATTTACCATGTAATCGAGTTAGTTTTGTTAGGGTTTGATCCCTAGTATCCACTATGTTCTGAGATTGATGTTGCTATGACTTTGCTATGCTTAATGCTTGTCACTAGGGCCCGAGTGCCATGATTTCATATCTGAACCTATTATGTTTTCATGAATATATGTGAGTTCTTGATCCTATCTTGCAAGTCTATAGTCACCTATTATGTGTTATGATCCGTTAACCCCGAAGTGACAATAATCGGGACCACTACCGGTGATGACCGTAGTTTGAGGAGTTCATGTATTCACTAAGTGTTAATGCTTTGGTCCGGTACTCTATTAAAAGGAGGCCTTAATATCCCTTAGTTTCCATTAGGACCCCGCTGCCACGGGAGGGTAGGACAAAAAATGTCATGCAAGTTCTTTTCCATAAGCACGTACGACTATATTCAGAATACATGCCTACATTACATTGATGAATTGGAGCTAGTTCTGTGTCGCCCTATGTTATAACTATTACATGAGGAATCGCACCCGACATAATTCTCCATCGCCGATTCAATGCCTACGAGCTTTTCATATATTGTTCTCCGCTTAGTTACTTTTCCGTTGCCACTGTTACAATTACTACAAAACTATCATTGTTACTTTTGTCACTGTTACCGCTACTATCATATTACTTTGCTACAGATATTAAGTTATCCAGGTGTGGTTGAATTGACAACTCAACTGCTAATACTTGAGAATATTCTTTGGCTCCCCTTGTGTCGAATCAATAAATTTGGGTTGAATACTCTACCCTCGAAAACTGTTGCGATCCCCTATACTTGTGGGTTATCAGCCGTCATTGAAGACTGGTTCAGGGGCTGCTGAGGGAGTCCTGGATTAGGGGGTCCTAGGGTGTCCGGGCTGTGTGATATGGGCCGGACTGATGGGCCATGAAGATACAAGGAAGAAGACCTTCCCCCGTGTCCGGACAGGACTCTCCTATGCGTGGACGGCAAGACTGGTGTCCGGATATGTAGTTTCCTTCCTACACAAACCGACTATGTGTAACCCTAGACCCCTCCGGTGTGTATATAAACCGGAGGGTTTGGTCCGTAGAGGCTATCAGAATTTACATAAGCTAGACAGCTAGGGTTTAGCCATTACGATCTCGAGGTAGATCAACTCTTGTAACCCCTATACTCATCAAAGTCAATCAATCAGGAAGTAGGGTTTTACCTCCATTAAGAGGGCCCAAACCTGGGTAAACATCGTGTCCCCTTTGTCTCCTGTTACCTTCGATCCTCAGATGCACAGTTCGGGACCCCCTACCCGAGATCGGCCAGTTTTGACACCGACAGCGCCCCCCTTTCCTTCTCCTCTTCCCTCTCCCTTCCCCCTTTCCCCCTCCGGAAGAAGGAAAGGGGAGGCCGAACTGGACATGGAGTCCAAGTCGGTTTCCTCCCCCCATGGCGCGCCCCTTGGCCGGCCTCGTCCCTCTCCTCCTTTATATACGAGGGCAGGGGGCACCCCAAAGCACAACAGTTGTTCTCTTAGCCGTGTGCGGTGCCCCCCTCCACAGTTTACTCCTCCGGTCTATAGCGTCGTAGTGCTTAGGCGAAGCCCTGCGCGGATCACATCGCCATCACTGTCACCATGTCGTCGTGCTGACGAAACTCTCTCGACCCTCTGCTGGATCAAGAGTTCGAGGGACGTCATCGAGCTGAACGTGTGCTGAACTCGGAGGTTCCGTACGTTCGGTACTAGATTGGTTGGATTGTGAATTCGACTACATCAACCGTGTTAACCTAACGGTTCCGCTTTCGGTCTACGAGGGTACGTGGACACACTCTCCCCTCTCGTTGTTATGCATCTCCTAGATAGATCTTGCGTGGTTGTAGGAATTTTTTTGAAATTACATGCTACATTCCCCCAACACTCGTAGACTGTAAGAAGAAGTGTTTCACAACGCGGTTGATGTAGTCAAACATCTTTGCGCTTCAACCGATCAAGTACCGAACGTACGGCACCTCCGCGTTCTGCACAGGTTCAGCTCGGTGACGTCCCTCGCCTTATTGATCCAGCAAGACATTGAGGTAGTAGATGAGTTCCGTTAGCACGACGGCGTGGTGACGGTGATGGTGTAGTGATCTCTGCAGGGCTTCGCCTAAGCACTACAAAAATATGAACGAGGTGGTAAACGGTGGAGGAGGGGCGCCACACACGGCTAGAAAATTGTTGTGTGCTAGGCGCCTCCCTCCTCATATATATATATATATAGGTGGGAGGGAGGGAGGAGCAGCCATAGGAGGCACCCAAGTAGGAGGAATCCTACTTGGAGTCCCTCCCAAGCTGTGCGCCCCCATGCCATATATAACCGAGGGGGGAGGAAAGAGGGGGGAGAGGGAAGGAAGTAGGAATCCTAATCCACACTTTCCTTGCCTTCCCCTCTTTCCTTCTCCTCCTCATAGGGCTGGCCTCTATAGGGGCGCACCAGGGATGGTGTGTTCCCTCACTTGTCCCATAAGGACCATATCTTTGTCGGGGGTGCCCAAAACTCCTTTCCGGTGACCCGATAAGTACCCGGTACCATCCGAAACATTTCCGGTGTCCGAATACCATCACTCTATATATAAATCCTTACCTCTAGACCATTACAAGACTCCTCGTCATGTCCATGATCTCATCTGGGACTTCGAACAACACTCGGACACCAAATCACATAACTCATATAATACTATATCGTCAACGAATGTTAAGCGTGCAGACATTACGGGTTCGAGAACTATGTAGACATGACCGAGACACCTCTACGGTCAATAAACAATAGCGGAACCTGGATGCCCATATTCACTCCTACATATTCTACGAAGATCTTTATCGGTCGAACCGTTATGACAACATACGTAATTCCCTTTGTCCATCGGTATGTTACTTGCCCGAGATTCGATCGTTGGTATCTTTATACCTAGTTCAATCTTGTTACCGGTAAGTCTCTTTACTTGTTTCGTAATACATCACCTCGTGACTAACTCCTTAGTTGTTTGCTCGCAAGCTTATGAGGTTTATCACGGAGAGGGCCCAGAGATACCTCTCCGATACTCGGAGTGACAAATCATAATCTCGATCTATGCCAACTCAACAAACACCTTCGGAGATACCTGTAGAGCATCTTTATAATCACCCGGTTACGTTGTGACATTTTATAGCACACAAGGCATTCCTCCGGTATCCAGGAGTTGCATAATCTCATAGTCAAAGGAATATGTATTTCACATGAGGAAAGCAATAGCAATAAAACTGAACGATCATTGTGCTAAACTAACGGATGGGTCTTGTCCGTCACATCATTCTCCTAATAATGTGTGATCCTGTTATCAAATGACAACACATGTCTATGGTTAGGAAACCTTAACCATCTTTGATCAACGAGCTAGTCTAGTAGAGGCTCACTAGGGACACGGTATTTGTATATATTCACACATGTATTTAGGTTTCCGATCAATACAATTCTAGCATGAATAAAAAACCTTTATCATGAATAAGGAAATATAAAATAACAAATTTATTATTGCCTCTAGGGCATATTTCCTTCACAATATATAAGCAGCTTCACCGAGGTATTTCATTGAAAAACTTTTATTCAAGCATCCTCTTATGCTATCCAGAAATTCTACATCATTTCCAATCAATAATATGTCATCCACATATGATATTAGAAATACTACAGAGCTCCCACTCACTTTCTTGTAAATATAGGATTCTCCAAAAGTCTGTATAAAACCATATGCTTTGATCACCTCATGAAAGCGTATATTCCAACTCCGAGATGCTTGCACCAGTCCATAGATGGATCGCTGGAGCTTGCACACTTTGTTAGCACCCTTAGGATCGACAAAACCTTCTGGTTGCATCATACACAACTCTTCTTTAAGAAATACATTAAGGAATGCAGTTTTGACGTCCATTTGCCAAGTTTCATAATCATAAAATGTGTCAATTGCTAACATGATTCGGACAGACTTAAGCATCGCTACGGGTGAGAAAGTATCATCGTAGTCAATGCTACGTCTTGAGCTTGTGTTGGTTTTCCCCGAAGAGGAGAGGATGATGCAGCACAATAGCGTAAGTATTTCCCTCAGTTTTTTAGAACCAAGGTATCAATCCAGTAGGAGGCCACGCACAAGTCCCTCGTACCTGCACAAAACGATAGCTACTCGCAACCAACGCGATTAGGGGTTGTCAATCCCTTCACGGTCACTTACGAGAGTGAGATCTGATAGAGATAATATTTTTGGTATTTTTGGTATAAAGATGCAAAGTGAAAAGTAAAAAAGCAAAGTAAAACAAAGCAAGTATAAAAGTGATGGAGATTGATATGATGAGAATAGACCCGGGGGCCATAGGTTTCACTAGTGGCTTCTCTCAAGAGCATAAGTATTCTACGGTGGGTGAACAAATTACTGTTGAGCAATTGACAGAATTGAGCATAGTTATGAGTATATCTAGGTATGATCATGTATATAGGCATCACATCCGAGACAAGTAGACCGAAACGATTCTGCATCTACTACGATTACTCCACTCAACGACCGCTATCCAGCATGCATCAAGAGTATTAAGTTAAAACAGAGTAACGCCTTAAGCAAGATGACATGATGTAGAGGAATAAATTCATGCAATATGATAAATATCCCATCTTGTTATCCTTGATGGCAACAATACAATACGTGCCTTGCAACCCCTTCTGTCACTGGGTAAGGACACCGCAAGATTGAACCCAAAGCAATGCACTTCTCCCATTGCAAGAACTACCAATCTAGTTGGCCAAACCAAACGGATAATTCGAAGAGACTTGCAAAGATAACTCAATCATACATAAAAGAATTCAGAGAAGATTAAAATATTATTCATAGATAAGCTGGATCATAAACCCACAATTCATTGGTCTCAACAAACACACCGCAAAAAGAAGATTACATCGAATAGATCTCCACGAGAGAGGGGGAGAACATTGTATTGAGATCCAAAAAGAGAGAAGAAGCCATCTAGCTACTAGCTATGGACCCGAAGGTCTGAAGTAAACTACTCACACTTCATCGAAGAGGCTATGGTGTTGATGTAGAAGCCCTCCATGGTGAATGCCCCCTCCGACGGAGCTTCGGAACAGGCCCCAAGATGGGATCTCGTGGATACAGGAAGTTACGGCAGTGGAATTAGGTTTTTGGCTCCTGTTCTAATCATTTGGGGGTACGTAGGTATATATAGGAGGAAGGAGTACGTCGGTGGAGCTTTTAACAATTCGGGCACTGAGCGCAAAGTTTCTGGAAATTACAGCAAGATCAAATAACTATCACCCAAGAAGATCCAATAGGTTTAACTTGGCACAAACACTAATTAAAAGATAAAACCACATCTAAACAGAGGCTAGATGTATTATTTATTCCTAAACATAAGCAAAAACAAAAAATTAAAAATAAAATTGGGTTGCCTCCCAACAAGCGCTATCGTTTAACGCCCCTAGCTAGGCATAAAAGCAAGGATAGATCTAGGTATTGCCATCTTTGGTAGGCAATCCATAAGTGGCTCTCATGATAGATTCATATGGTAATTTTAGTTTATTTCTAGGAAAGTGTTCCATGCCTTTTTTTAATGGAAATTGGAATCTAATATTCCCTTCCTTCATATCAATAATTGCACCAATCGTTCTAAGGAAAGGTCTACCAAGAATAATAGGACATGAAGGATTGCAATATATATCAAGAACGATAAAATCTACGGGCACATAATTCCTATTTGCAACAATAAGAACATCATTAATTCTTCCCATAGGCTTTTTAATAGTGGAATCCGCAAGATGCAAGTTTAGAGAGCAATCATCAAAGTCACGAAAATCTAGCAAATCACACAAAGTTTTGGGAATAGTAGAGACACTAGCACCCAAATCACACAAAGCATTAAACTCATGATCTTTGATTTTAATTTTGATAGTAGGTTCCCACTCATCATAGAGTTTCCTAGGCATAGAAACTTTCAACTCAAGTTTTTCTTCATAAGATTGCATCAAGGCATCAACAATGTGTTCGGTAAAGGCCTTATTTTCACTATAGGCATGAGGAGAATTTAGCACGGTTTGCAACAAGGAAATACAATCAATTAAAGAGCAATTTTCATAGTTAAATTCCTTGAGATCCAATATAGTGGGTTTAGCAATATCTAGATTTTTATTTCTTTCAATCCCACTTTTATCAATTTCATCATCAAGATCTAAAAACTCCGAATTCTTAGAACGCCTTCTAGGTAAAGGAAGATCATATTCAGTTTCATCAAGATTCATATTGCAAAACAAAGATTTAATAGGGGACGCATCAATAACTTTTAGATCTTCATCTTGATTTTCATAGGAATTAGAAGAACACGCTTTAATAAAGGCATCTTTTGTAGCACGCATCCTAAAGGTTCTTTCTTTGCACTCATCAATGTAAATTCTCATAGCTTTGAGAGACTCATTGATATCATGCTTAGGAGGAATAGATCTAAGCTTTAAAGAATCAACCTCAAGAGAAATTCTATCAATGTTCCTAGCCAAATCATCAACTTTAAGCAATTTCTCTTCAAGCAAAGCATTAAAATTCTTTTGTGAATTCATAAACTCTTTAACACTATTCTCAAATTCAGAGGGCATCTTATTAAAATTTCCATAAGAGTTGTTGTAGGAATTTCCATAATTATTAGAAGGATTACTAGGATAAGGCCTAGGATTAAAATTCCCTCTATACTGCGTTGTTACCAAAATTATTCCTACCAACAAAATTCACATCCATAGATTCATTATTATTCTCAATCAAGGTAGACAAAGGCATATCATTAGGATCAGAAGAAACACTCTTAGTAGCAAATAATTTCATAAGTTCATCCATCTTTCCACTCAAAACATTAATTTCTTCTATCGCATGCACTTTTTTATTAGTAGATCTTTCAGTATGCCATTGAGAATAATTAACCATAATATTATCTAGGAGTTTAGTAGCATCCCCTAGAGTGATTTCCATAAAAGTGCCTCCCGCGGCCGAATCTAAAAGATTTCTAGAAGCAAAATTCATTCCGGCATAATTTTTTTGTATAATCATCCACAAGTTCAAACCATGAGTAGGACAATTATGTATCATTAATTTCATTCTCTCCCAAGCTTGTGCAACATGTTCGTGATCAATTTGCTTAAGATTCATAATATCGTTTCTAAGAGAGCGGGAGGAAAATACTTAGAGATAAAAGCATCTTTGCACTTGTTCCAAGAATCAATACTATTTTTAGGCAAATATGAAAACCACGCTTTAGCACGATCTCTAAGCGAAAAAGTAAATAGCTTCAATTTAACGACATCATTATCGACATCTTTTTTCTTTTGCATATCACATAAATCAACGAAGCTATTCAGATGAGTAGCGGCATCTTCACTAGGAAGGCTGGCGAATTGATCTTTCATAACAAGATTCAACAAAGTGGTATTGATTTCACAAGATTCAGTATTGGCAAGAGGAGCAACTAGAGTGCTAAGGAAATCATTATTATTGGTATTGGTGAATTCACACAATTTGGTAGCATCTTGAGCCATGGCGACAAACAAGCAATCCAACACACTAGCAAACAAACGGACGAGGAAAAGGCAACGGGAAAAAGAGGAGGAGATTGGGAAAGAGAGGGCGAATAAAACGGCAAGGGTGAAGTGGGGGAGAGGAAAACGAGAGGCAAATGGCAAATAATGTAATGCGAGAGATAGGGATTGTGATGGGTACTTGGTATGTTGACTTTTGCGTAGACTCCCCGGCAACGGCGCCAGAAATCGTTCTTGCTACGTCTTGAGCTTGCGTTGGTTTTCCCGAAGAGGAGAGGATGATGCAGCAAGATGGCGTAAGTATTTCCCTCGTTTTTGAGAACCAAGGTATCAATCCAAGAGGAGGCCACGCACAAGTCCCTCGTACTGCACAAAGCGATAGCTACGAGCAACCAACGTGATTAGGGTTGTCAATCCCTTCACGGTCACTTACGAGTGAGATCTGATAGAGATAATATTTTTGGTATTTTTGGTATAAAGATGCAAAGTGAAAAGTAAAAAGCAAAGTAAAACAAAGCAAGTATAAAAGTGATGGAGATTGATATGATGAGAATAGACCCGGGGGCCATAGGTTTCACTAGTGGCTTCTCTCAAGAGCATAAGTATTCTACGGTGGGTGAACAAATTACTGTTGAGCAATTGACAGAATTGAGCATAGTTATGAGTATATCTAGGTATGATCATGTATATAGGCATCGCGTCCGAGACAAGTAGACCGAAACGATTCTGCATCTACTACTATTACTCCACTCATCGACCGCTATCCAGCATGCATCTAGAGTATTAAGTTAAAACAGAGTAACGCCTTAAGCAAGATGACATGATGTAGAGGAATAAATTCATGCAATATGATAAATACCCCATCTTGTTATCCTCCATGGCAACAATACAATACGTGCCTCGCAACCCTTTACATCCTTTGGTAAGGACACCGCAAGATTGAACCCAAAGCAATGCACTTCTCCCATTGCAAGAACTACCAATCTAGTTGGCCAAACCAAACGGATAATTCGAAGAGACTTGCAAAGATAACTCAATCATACATAAAATAATTCAGAGAAGATTCAAATATTATTCATAGATAAGCTGGATCATAAACCCACAATTCATCGGTCTCAACAAACACACCGCAAAAAGAAGATTACATCGAATAGATCTCCACGAGAGGGGAGAACATTGTATTGAGATACAAAAAAAGAGAAGAAGCCATCTAGCTACTAGCTATGGACCCGAAGGTCTGTAGTAAACTACTCACACTTCATCGGAGAGGCTATGGTGTTGATGTAGAAGCCCTCCGTGGTGGATGCCCCCTCGTGAGCTCGAACAGGCCCCAAGATGGGATCTCGTGGATCTGAGGAAGTTCTGGCGGTGTAATTAGGTTTTGGCTCCTGTTCGATCGTTTGGGGTGCGTGAGGTATATATAGGAGGAAGGAGTACGTCGGTGGAGCTTCGAGGGGCCCACGAGGTAGGCGGCACGCCCCCCACCCTCGTGACCGCCTCTCTGGTTCCTTGGCATAGGGTCCAAGTCTCCTGGATCACGTTCGGTGAGAAAATCACGTTTCCGAAGGTTTCATTCCGTTTGGACTCCATTTGATATTCTGTTTCTTCGAAATACTAAAAAAGGCAAAAAAAACTGCAATCCTGGGCTGGGCCTCCGGTTAATAGGTTAGTCCCAAAAGTAATATAAAAGTGGAAAATAAAGCCCATTATAGTCCAAAACAATAGATAAAGTAGCATGGAGCAATCAAAAATTATAGATACGTTGGAGACGTATCAGTCAACTCCTTGAACTTGTCGGAAACCTTTTGCGACAAGTCGAGCTTTGTAGAAAGTAACATAACCATCAGCGTCACTCTTCTTCTTGAAGATCCATTTATTCTTTATGGCTTGCCGATCATTGGGCAAGTCCACCAAAGTCCACACTTTGTTCTCATACATGGACCCTATCTCAGATTTCATGCCTCAAGCCATTTATCAGAATCTGGGCTCATCATAGCTTCTTCATAGTACGTAGGTTTGCCACGGTCTAGTAACATGACTTCCAGAATAGGATTACCGTACCACTCTGGTGCGGATCTTGCTCTGGTTGACCTACGAGGTTCGGTAGTAACTTGATCTGAAGTTTCATGATCATCATCATTAGCTTCCTCTCTAGTTGGTGTAGGCATCATGGGAATGGTTTTTTGTGATGAGCTACTTTCCAATTTGAGAGAAGGTACAATTACCTCATCAAGTTCTACTTTCCTCCCACTCACTTCTTTCGAGAGAAACTCCTTCTCTAGAAATGTTCCATTCTTGGCAACAAAAATCTTGCCTTCGGATCTGTGGTAGAAGGTGTACCCAATTGTTCCCTTAGGGTATCCTATGAAGACGCACTTCTCCGATTTGGTTTCGAGCTTATCAGGCTGAACCCTTTTGACATAAGTGTCGCAACCCCAAACTTTAAGAAATGACAGCTTAGGTTTCTTCCCAAACCACAGTTCATACGGTGTCGTCTCAACGGATTTAGGCGGTGCCCTATTTAATGTGAATGCAGCTGTCTCTAATGCATAACCCCAAAACGATAGTGGTAAATCGGTAAGAGACATCATAGATCGCACCATATCTAATAAAGTACGTTACAACGTTCGGACACACCATTACGCTGTGGTGTTCCAGGTGGCGTGAGTTGTGAAACTATTCCACATTGTTTTAAAAGAAGGCCAAACTCGTAACTCAATTATTCACCTTCGTGATCAGATCGTAGAAACTTTATTTTCTTGTGACGATGATTCTCCACTTCACTCTGAAATTCTTTGAACTTTTCAAATGTTCCAGACTTCTGTTTCATTAAGTAGATATACCCATATCTTCTCAAATCATCTGTGAAGGTCAGAAAATAACGATACCTGCCACGTTCCTCAACACTCATTGGACCGCATACATCGGTATTTATTATTTCCAATAAGTCATTGGCTCACTCCATTGTTCCGGAGAACGAAGCTTTAGTCATCTTGCCCATGAGGCATGGTTCGCAAGTATCAAATGATTCATAATAAAGTGATTCCAAAAGTCCATCTGCATGGAGTTTCTTCATGTGCTTTACACCAATATGACCAAAACGACAGTGCCACAAATATGTTGCACTCTCATTATCAACTTTGCATCTTTTGGCATTAATATTATGAATATGTGTATTATCACAATCGAGATTCAATAGAAATAGACCACTCTTCAAGTGTGCATGACCATAAAAGATATTACTCATATAAATAGAACAACCATTATTCTCCGATTTAAATGAATAACCGTCTCGCACTAAACAAGATCCAGATATAATGTTCATCCTCAATGCTGGCACCAAATAACAATTATTCAGGTCTAACACTAATCCCGAAGGTAGATCTAGAGGTAGCGTTCCGACGGCTTCCACATCGACCTTGGAATCATTCCCGACGCGCATCTTCACCTCGTCCTTAGCCAATCTTCATTTAATTCGTAGCTCCTGTTTCGAGTTACAAATATGAGCAACCGAACCAGTATCAAATACCCAGTCGCTACTACGAGCATTAGTAAGGTACACATCAATAACATGTATATCAAATATACCTTTGTTCACTTTGCCATCCTTCTTATCCGCCAAATACTTGGGGCAGTTCCACTTCCAGTGACCAGTCCCTTTGCAGTAGAAGCACTCAGTTTCAGGCTTGGGTCCGGCTTTGGGCTTCTTCCCGGGAGTGGCAAATTGTTTGCCATTCTTCTTGAAGTTCCCTTTCTTTCCCTTGCCCTTTTTCTTGAAACTAGTGGTCTTGTTAACCATCAACACTTGATGCTCCTTCTTGATTTCTACCTCCGCAGCTTTGAGAATTGCGCAGAGCTTGGGAATTATATTCTCCATCCCTTGTAGTTCATCACGAAGCCTTTGTACCTTGGTGGTAGTGACTGGAGAACTCTGTCAATAACACTATCATCTGGAAGATTAACTCCCAGCCGAGTCAAGTGATTATGATATCCATACATTCTGAGTATGTGTTCACTGAAAGAATTGTTCTCCTCCATCTTGCAGCTATAGAACTTGTTGGAGACTTCATATCTCTCAACCCGGGCATTTGCTTGAAATATTAACTTCAACTATTGGAACATCTCATATGCTCCATGACGTTCAAATCGTCTTTGAAGTCCCGATTCTAAGCCGTAAAGCATGGCACACTGAACTATCGAGTAGTCATCACATCGAGCTTGCCAGACGTTCAAAACATCGGCATCTGCTCCTGCAGCAGGCCTTTCACCTAGCGGTGCATCAAGGACATAGTTCTTCTGTGCAACAATGAGGATAATCCTCAAGTTATGGACCCAATCCGTGTAGTTGCTACCATCATCTTTCAACTTAGCTTTCTCTAGGAATGCATTATAATTCAAGGGAACGGTAGCACGGGCCATTGATCTACAAAATAGATATGCAAATACTATCAGGACTAAGTTCATGAAAAATTAAGTTCAATTAACCAAATTACTTAAGAACTCCCACTTAGATAGACATCCCTAAAGTCATCTAAATTGTACGTGATGCAAATCAACTAACCCATATCCAATCATCACGTGAGATGGGGTAGTCATCAATGGTGAACATCTCTATGTTGATCATATCTACTATATGATTCACGTTCGACCTTTCGGTCTCCAGTGTTCCGAGGCCATGTCTATACATGCTAGGCTCGTCAAGTTTAACCCGAGTATTCCGCATGTGCAAAACTATCTTGCACCCGTTGTATCTGAACGTAGAGTCCGATCATCACGTGGTTTCTCAACATGACGAACTGTTGCAACAGTCCATACTCAGGGAGAACACTTATACCTTGAAATTTTAGTTAAGGGATCATCTTATAATGCTACCGCCATACTAAGCAAAATAAGATGCATAAAAGATAAACATCACATGCAATCAAAATATGTGACATAATATGGCCATCATCATCTTGTGCTTTTGATCTCCATCTCCAAAGCATCGTCATGATCTCCATCGTCACCGTCTCGACACCTTGATCTCCATCGTTGCGTCGTGGTCGTCTCGCCAACTATTGCTTCTACAACTATCGCTAACGCATAGTGATAAAGTAAAGCAATTACATGGTGTTTGCATTTCATACAATAAAGAGACAACCATGATCATCTCATACAATAACATATATCACATCATGTCTTGAACATATCACATCACAGCATGCCCTGCAAAAACAAGTTAGATGTCCTATACTTTGTTGTTGCAAGTTTTACGTGGCTGCTACGGGCGTCTAGCAAGAACCGTTCTTACCTACGCATCAAAACCACAACGGTGTTTCATCAAGTTTGTTGTTTTAACCTTCTTCAAGGACCGGCCGCAGTCAAATTCGATTCAACTAAAGTAGGAGAAACAGACACCCGCCAGCCACCTTTATGCAAAACTAGTTGCATGTCTGTCGGTTCGTCCCACAATACCGTAGAATCAAAATAAGACATTGGTGGTAAGCAATATGACTATCACCGCCCACAACTCTTTGTGTTCTACTCTTACATATCATCTATGCATAGACCTGGCTCGGATGCCACTGTTGGGAAACATTGCTTGGAAAAACAAAAAAAAATCTACGCACACGCAATGATCTATCCATGGAGATGCATAGAAACGAGGGGCAGAGTATGTCTACGTACCATCGTAGACCATAAGCGGAAGTGTTTCACAACGCGGTTGATGTAGTTGAACTTCTTCGCGCTTCAACCGAGCAAGTACCGAACGCACGACACCTCCGCGTTCTGCACACGTTCAGCTCGGTGACGTCCCTCGCCTTATTGATCCAGCAAGACATCGAGGTAGTAGATGACTTCCGTCAGCATGACGGTGTGGTGACAGTGATGGTGTAGTGATCTCCGCAGGGCTTTGCCTAAGCACTACGAAAATATGACCAAGGATGTGAACTGTGGAGGGGGACGCCGCACACGGCTAACAATTGATGTGTCTTGTGCTAGGCGCCCCATATATATATATATATATATATATATATATATATATATATATATATATATATATATATATATATATATATATATATATATATATATATATACACACACATAAACACTATTACGATCACGGATCGAATAATATTATTCACAACTGAATCGCTGACTAACGCTTTGAACTTCCTTTATGCAACTCGACCTTGGTCTATCTTACAACCGTGGCTTCCCATGAATTATTCAGTTAGTCGTGTTCTATATAATGTTAGTGTAATCTAGAAACGTTTTTAGCAACTAAATACCGGTTTTAAATAGGAATCTCGCTCGTTGGCGGATTTTGCTCTCGGGTCATGATGAAATTGCATTTTTTGCAATTTTACTGCCCGAGTTGTTCGACCTGAACTTCTCCTAGTGCTAGGTTGAACTTCCGCCAACATTGCCCAAATGGGGCTTGCGATATACCGTTGGAAAGCTATGGACACCAGTATCATGACCCGTGTTAAATTTTTGGCAAAATATAAGCGGTTTAAGAGCAGTTTTGAAAACCGTTTTTTCTTCATAGAAAAAACGTGAATCATATTTTTATCGCATTTTAAAAAAAATTATCGGAATGAGGCAAATAATATGGCCTTGGAAAGCTGCTGCAAAACCGCTCCTTCCACATGTTGAAAATTTTCTCTAATTCCCTACGGTTAAAGAGTAATTTGGAAAATTGTAAAATTTTGCAAACCGAACAGTCGAGTACGTATTTTCGATGTCATTTCTAAACGTCCAATCCAATTGAGGCAAATGATATGGCGTTGGAGAGCTTATGAAAATGCGCTACGTTTTCATGTTGAAAGTTTTTTCTAATTTTAAACGGTTTAAAAATGATTTATAAAACGGTCCAAGTTGCACCGAGTTCGTATTTTCGAGCTAACTATTTAACCGTACGTCCGAATGTAGAAAATGATATGGCATTGGAAAGCTTGAGGAAATGCGAAACCTTTTCGTATATATTGTTTCTCCCAATTCCTTACTGTTTTAAGTCAATTTTGAAAATGGCTAAAAACGTATTTTCACCGTAATTTCTACAAACTTTATCGGAATGGGGCAAATAATATACCGTTCAAAAGCTAAGGAAAATGCGAAACTTTTTCATGTTGATGGTTTTCTCTGATTCCTAGCCGTTTTCAAGTAATTTCAAAAATGGCGAGATCATTCGTTCTGGCTTTATCGCGAAACAGATTCTTCAAAAATGCACCGCCTGAAGAACCTGAACTTCTCGGCATGTCTACTTGAACTTCACTCTGTTTTTCACGGGCTTTTTTGGCCCGTAGCACTCCATCCACTCACCGGAATTGAGCAAGTAATATACCGGTGGAAAGCTCATGTAAACACGCAACTTTCTCGTGTTGATCATTTTTTCATACTCGCGACGATTTTAAAAGTTTTTCATCTCAAATGCATTCACTATAGTAGTCGAACTTCCTGCTGTTTTTACGTTGAACTTCTGTGACGTATTTTCGTTTGTAATTTTCTGATCCATTTCGTCTGTGTTACACAAATGATATTCTTTTTGTACAAACCTCTCTCACAATAATTTTTTAAACTCTCTCCGACCGAAGACTTGAACTTGCACAAATGATATTCCTATCGTTTTGAAGTAAATTAGAGAAATGATGAGATCATGATTTCTGCCTTCATTGCGAATTGAAACGCACTGCGTGAAGTAGTTGAACTTCACGGGCATGTCTGTTTGAACCTCACTCTGTTTTTGACGTGCTGTTTTTCGCACTGCGTGAAATAGTTGAACTTCTCGGGCATGTCTGTTTGAACTTCACTCTATTCCACTTTATTGTATTTTTCTTATACGAAACACACACCATGCAGTACGTGAACTTCTGGATGTTATCACTTTGAACTTCTCTCTGGTTTTAGTGAATTATTTTAAAACACAACAAACAACATCTTTTTATGTATTTTGGACATCTAAATACACGGTGAACCTCTCTCATAAGAATTTTTGAACTTTTCCTCGCCGAGCACTTGAACTTCTAGCAATCATTTTTTTCATTTATGAGTTGTTTTTAAAAGTGCAAAAAAAGGCGTTGCGTTTTTTATTTTTTGAACAGGTAAATCCTAGGTTTTAATAAACTCGAACTTCTCTCACTTTCAATTTGAGCGTCACCTTTTTATATTTTTGAGTAAAGAATTGTATTTAATTTTTATACGGAAAAAATCGAACATGGAAATACAAGGTGAACCTCTCTCGCAAGAATTTTTGAACTTCTCCGGACAGAGCACTTGAACTTCTTTCAACAAACCTTTTAAGATTTTATTTTTCTATACTTTTATTCTCCCGTGAAATGCATTCCTTGCGGTACTTGAATTTCTCGTTGTTTTCACTATGAACTTCTTTCAACAGGTAAGAATTTTTGAATACATCAAAATGTGTTTTAATTGGTATACATGAAAATTTTAAACCGTTCATCGAAATGTGGCACATAATATACCCGGTAGAAAGCTTATGAATCGCAGCAAGTTTTTCATGTAGACATGTGTTACAAATTCGTTGTCTTTTGAGAGCAGTTTTTAAAATGGCAAAACAAAGTTGTTTTTAGCCTTTTAAAACAACATGTAAATTAATGATGGACGTCTCGTAATATATTTTTTGAACCGTGCAGGGTGGAGCACGTGAACTTATTGCAACAAACTTTTTAGGCTTTTAGTTTTGTATTCTTTTATTCTCTTCTGAAACACATTTCGTGTAGTAGTTGAACTTCCCGCTATTTTCACCTTGAACTTCTGTCATGTATTTTGTTCAACCTCTCTCATAAGAATTATTTAACTTTCTCGGTCTGAACACTTGAACTTCTAGCAACAAAAATTTTAGCCTTTGCCTTTTTATTCATTTTTTCTCATACGAAATGCTCACCATGCAGCACGTGAACTTCTGGTTGTTATCAATTCGAACTTCTCTCTATTTCGCTTTAGTATCGTAAAAAATCTGAGTTTTCATAGACATCTATCTGCTCTAACTTTTTATTCTCATCTGAAATGCATTCTGTGTAATAGTTGTACTTCCCGCTATTTTCGCTTTGAATTTATGTCACATATTTTTGTTCGTAATTTCTCACCCATTCATTTGGAGTTACACAAATTATATACCTTTTTAGAAACTTGTTGAAAAGATGCAACTTTATCTTATACGGCTAAATTTTTTGTAATAAACATTGAATCGCTTTGTTACTCAAATTTTAACTTCTAAGAATTTCCAATAAATGAAGAAAATCTTTTTTTATAAACTAGTTGAATTGTACTGTTATTTCCATTTGACCTTTTTGGTGTTATTTAAAAACATGAAAATATGTTTTTTTGTTACAAATTTTGAACGACCCTGTTATTTTACTTTCTATTTTTTTATTATCCTTTTTGTCAATAGTGTGAAATACATGAGAACTTTTCTTTGTACACGCATAACATTTTCTTTGAACTCTCCGTTTTATTCAATATGAACTTCGAGAGCTAACATTCTCTAGACGATGCTTGTTTTTTTCTTGGTATATGAAGATCGAGCTACTCTCTTATTTTAATTTTAACTTTTTGGTTTATTCTTTAGTAGTTGGAGAAATCTGAGTTTTGTAATAAACATCTAACCGCTCTGCTTTTAAGATTTGAAAATCTAGGGTTTTTTACCTTTGTCGTTATTTAAACTTTAACTTTTTAGTTTCTTTTAGAAAAAATTGACCTTCTTGGTTTTGTAATAAACATTGAACTTCTCTATTTTTAAAATTTGAACCTCTAGTTTTTTTTAAATGGGGGAAATCCACTACTTCTTAAGTAAACATCGATCCATTCTTTTTGGCTGAACCCTCGGGGGTTTAGTGGCTTTTCAATTTTTAACATCAAAGTGTTTGCTTATTTTCTTTTCAACTTTTGGATTTTTATATAATGATTTTTTTACTTGGTAGGTTTTATTTTATTTTGACCACTAGACCTTTTTTCACTTTTTTCTGCCTTGCCTTCAATATTTGAACTTCAGGTGTTCACTTTCTTTCAGGAAAAATGGATGCAAAAGAAAAGAATTTAAATAACACCGAAAAACCTAGAAGTGTTAAACATAGAACAGCTCCAGAGGTAAGTTGCAACACTCATCTCTATTTCTATTCTAAGCGAACATTTTGCATTATTTTATAACTTGTCACAGTCTTCTCTGTAAGTTGTACTACTCAAAGAGATAGAGAGATATGGATCCTACACAATGTACGTGTTAAACCTGCACTTATACAGCTACCTACAAATGACGGTAGTCCATGTTTGTGAAAGGTAACCACTTTTTGGCCATTTTTTTATATAGCTGTGAATGTCGTGTGTTTTCCACCACACGTTTGCTCTCATACTCGCCGATTGCATTTTCTAACCACAACATCACCTCTCTTTTATCCATTTTTTCTTCATAGCTTCCATGTGATGTACTCCCTCCGTTCCTAAATAATTGTCTTTCTAGAGATTTCAACAAGTGACTACATACGGAACAAAATGAATGAATCTACACTCTAAAACATGTCTACATACATCCGTATGTTGTAGTCCATTTGAGATGGCTAGAAAGACAAATATTTAGGAACGGAGGGAGTAGCAGCGATGGGAAAAGCTAGCGAAATAACAGACAGCAGCAGATTCACCGAACAAAACAACCCAATGTGCAGACGAGTTACTAATACATCATCCAGATCAGGCTTATCTACCAGAATCTTTTAATGCGGAGCAACAGTAGTCATATATTCTATTTAGGCTGGTCATAGTGAGAGTAACATAAGTAGTAACATAGATGCCACATAAGCAAAAGTGATGATGTGTCAAGTAGTTAATGAGGAGAGAGACAAATAGAGTAACATAATATGTTACCATCACTTAGCGGTTCCCAATGCTAAATGAGTCTATAAAGTAATAAATGAAGTGATGCATGACACTACATATATGTTACTATCCACTATAGAGGTAGTAACATAGCCTAGTAACATATACATGTTACTAGTCTAAGTTACTCCCCACTATGACCAGCCTTAGTGCACTTCATACTCCTTCTATTTTGGAACGGAGGAGTATATACGAAGCCGACCTGTCATTGTTCCTGTAGCTGAACTGTCAAAATCCTAACATACAATTGACATAACAGTACAACACACATCCTAACATAGAGCTGACACAACGACACTGCCTCTTTGTCTGTCTCAATGCATGCAAGTATACCGTGGTGGCAAGGGAGCAAAGGGAACATGGGTGCATGCCTCCACCGTGCACGAGCTTGGCACCCAGCAAGAGATGTCCTCCAGCGGAGGACGAAGGAGCATGGGAGACGTCTGCCGACGGAGTCGTGGGGAGGCCCGGACTACATCCTCTAGAGAAGTGATTTTCCTTCCTTTTCTCTGAACTTTCAACGGTGGAACTTCTGAACTTTCTGCTTTCTCTTCCTTCTTCAGTAAACCACAACTTAGTACTGTTAGTAGTAGTAGCAGCAGCGGCGGCGGCTACACCTTGCAGCGGCACATGCTACTGTTTTTATTTGATGGGGCACATGTTGTGGACGCACATGTTTCAACAGCAAGGTATGGCGTGCGCGAGCAGCACACATGTTGGGAAGAATCAAGTCGAACTTCAAGATGGAGAGGAGGAGGACGACACTGGACGGGATTATAACATACAGTAGAATGGCCGCATCGGAAGCAGAGGAGGCCGCCTCCAGCGTGGATCCAGGGGTGGGAGGCCGCAGCCACCGTGGATCCAGGGGAGGGAGGCCGACGCCACCGTGGATCCAGTGGCAGGGAGGCCGTCGCTGCGGTGGACCCAGGGGAAGGCGGAGCGAGCCGGTGGTCAGCGGCGGTGGTATGGGCGTCGGGCAGCGACCTGATTCAGAAACTCGCCATTGGTGGCGAGTGCGGAGACGCCAGCGATGGCACATGGGGTCCAGGCCCGGTGGCGGCGACGACACCGCTTGGGATTGCCGGGGGCGGCAGCGGCTGGGGTTTCCAACAGGCCGCTGGGGGCGGGTGGCCTGAGGGAGGGCGGGGCGCGCTGCGGCCTGCCGGATGGGAACGCAGGCGGCGGGGCGGTCGCCGGAAGGAAACGCGGGGGCGCGCGACCCGGGAGGCGGTCGATCCCGTCGCCATTGGGGATGTTACGGCGGCTTGTGTTGACGGGGGTGGCGGCGGGGGGGTTGCGGGAGAGGTGGGGCGTGGCACCTACGGCGGGGGGTGGGGTCCGGGGCGGGGCGGAGCACTGGCGGCGGGTGGAGGAGGGGGTCGCCGGTGGGTGGGTGGGGGTTGGGGATCGAGGCGAGGCAGGTGGGGATCGAGGCGCGGGAGGTGCGGGACACACGATTGTTTTTTTTTTGTTCGGTGGAGTTTGGAAACACCACCGCGGCTCCTATATAGGGCGTTGTGATCCGGGAGCGACTTTCTGGTGGACGCCGGCTCGTGTGGACTGTATCCTAGCCGCCATAGAGCGATTCCTCGAGATGCTCAAACATCACTTCCCTGTCCCCCGTACTAGTTTTCTAGGAGCAGGAAAGAAGGAGTTGGTGACCTACCGATGTACTTCCTCCGTAAACTAATATAAGAGCATTTAGATCACTACTTTAGTAATCTAAACGCTCTTATATTAGTTTACAGAGGGAGTACTGCTAGCTTGATGGATGGTGTGGGCCACAATGCAGAAACTTTTTGCCTCACGTGACAAAAGGAGACCCTGCTAATGTTTCATCATGCACAGTGCGCATCTCTTGCGTCTAGTGGATCTAAAAAGAAATTAGTCACGGTCACTAATCAAATCTACTTGATTAGTTTAATGTGCCGGTTAAAAAACAGATTGATAAAATCTAAAATCAGTATGGTGGACGGTGCATTTGATCTTTTTTTCAAATGATTCAAAAATAATATTTGTCAAGTTTGAATAAAAACTTTGAAAACTTATACATATTCACGATGGAACCTATGAAAATTTGTTCAAAAAATATTATGACTGGCAAGCTGTAAAAAAAATCTTGGTCCAACAATAAAAAAATTGACCCACTTTTATTGACGTATTTTTTTATTTGTTTATGTCCCATATGAAAGTACATTGTTATTAAATTTTGTTGAATGTGTTGTATATGCATTTGTGTATGTACAAAATATTTTTGATTTTTTTTGCGCTGTGGAAATGTTGTTTTTCTCAAAAGTCCACCAAAAAACATTTTTACCTTCTTACAGACTAGGCTCAAAGATGGTTTGTTGCAAAAGAACAAATTTTGGTAATACAAAAAATTATACAACAGGTGGCACAATAATACATTAATCTTTTTTTTCCGGGAGAGTGATACATTAACCTAACAAACTATGCGAGACCAATTCCTGTTCAGAGCCCCAACCATGCAGAAACTTCGGTCATATAAAAACAATTTAATCCTACTTTAGGTAAATGGCCCTGACAAGCAGATGGTGCTAACAGACAATATACTAGTATTATTTTATGGATAAAATCTAAGAACACCTATAAGTCTACCTAATGAAATTATAAGGTGACAGTATGGAGTTCAAGATAATTTGTGACTAGAAAAACATTTGATAATATGTAGAGTTATAAAAGTATCTGGACGAGCGTCACAATAATAAATTACTCTAAAGCAGTCTGTATGAGATTAATAGGTGTTTAGTGGACTTAATAGACTGTTAATATCATACTCTCTGTGCATTACACTGACTAACAAATTGGTCTTGATGGTGGATTATTATTCTATGTGCTCTCGTGAGGCAAATTTGACAAATTTTGACCTGTGAACGAAATCAAATCACAGAATGAACTACCCGTAAAACTATTTCACGCGGCTGACCTTTTTGTGTGGCGCCCGACACGCAGGCGTCACACTCAACGGTGCAGTGCCTAGCGCAGGGGCGTTGCACCTCTGACAGCGTCATACTCCGAAATGCCTAAAATTTACTAAGTTAGTGTGCAACACCTGAGCGCTAGGCGCTACACTATACAGTGCAGCGCCTAGAGAGTAGGCCCTGCACTATTGTTTGGTACATGGGATTTTAAAGCAGTAGAGCAACGAAGAGTCGTCCGTTTTTCCGTTTGCTAGTCCGTACGTTTGTGTCGATAGAATTATTTGGAGAAGATGCATCCTGATTAGGCATGGGACACGGATGCGGGGGTGTGCGTTGTTGCTGCATGCCCGCAGGCTAGCTGATTGGCGGGCAATTAATCTATGCCATTTGATGTCAGTAGAAAAGACTATTGCAGCTACCTAGTTCGAGAGAAGGAATACACACCACTAGTCTA
This sequence comes from Aegilops longissima, assembly GCA_021605205.1. Taxonomy (NCBI): domain Eukaryota; kingdom Viridiplantae; phylum Streptophyta; class Magnoliopsida; order Poales; family Poaceae; genus Aegilops; species Aegilops longissima. The sequence continues at coordinate 469,712,304 of CM038679.1, forward strand.
CTGTAGACTGCGACAGTGAAGGCAGCGGAGCGCCGTGTCATCAGACTGCACTGTATAGTCTTTTCTCCCGCTAGTGCAGCGCCTATGCTCTAGGCGCTACACTGTACAGTGTAGCGCCAAGCTCTCAGGCGTTGCACATTGACTTAGCAATTTTTAGGCAGTTTGAAGTGCGACGTCCGGCAGGCTGTGTGGCGCCTAACTCTCAGGCGTTGCACAGTGCAGTAAGGCGCCTGCATGTTGGGCGTTACACGAAAAGGTCCTTGGAGCAAAAAAATTCAAGAACAGTTCACTTTGTGAATTTTTTTCGTCCACAGGTCAAATTTGTCGTTTTTGCCCTCTCGTGAGGGGTCAATTGGGCACAAGGTCACGTCACATCGAACTGTTCTGGGTGGCAGAGGGTAAATTGAAATGGTGCCATACTCATCACGTGTGTTCCAGCAGCTAGATTCTTTGTCAATAAAGCTAGCTACGTATAGCTGTCGGGATACAGGCTTTTGACGAGGCTCTTGGGGGGACAGAACGCGTAAATACCGGGAGGAATATGATCAGTTACGATAACGGATGGGCAGGATATGGTCCGTAGAGTGCTCGTCCACCGTCAGCCATTTTCGGTTGTGATCCAAATAACTATTCTAATCCTGGGGTTAGAATGGTATTGTCCTATATATATCATAAACACTATTCTGATCACGGGATCAGAATAATATTCTAATCACAACCTGAACTGCCTGAGTAACGCGCCTGAACTTCTCTCTGTACGAACCCGACCTTCGGGCTATCTTCGCAACCGTGCCTTCTACCGTGAGTTTTTCTGGTTAGTCGTGTTCCATGTGATGTAAGTGTACTCTTCAAACGATTTTTAGCAATTAAATACTCGTTTTAGATAGGAATCTCGCTCATAGGCGGATTTTGCACTCGGGTCGTGAAGAACTCGCGTTTTTTGCGATTTTACTGCCTGAGTTGTTCGACCTGAACTTCCCCCTGTGCTAGGTTGAACTTCCCGCAACATTGCCCAAATAGGGCTTGCTATATACCGTTGGAAAGCTATGGACACGAGTATCATGACCAAAGTTAAATTTTTCGCAAAATGTAAGCGGTTTAAGAGCAGTTTTGAAAACTGTTTTTTCTTCACACAAAAAACGTGAATCATAATCTCGATCGCATTTCTAAACCGTTTATCGGAATGAGACATATAATATGGCATTGGAAAGCTGCTACAAAACCGCTCCTTCCACATGTTGAAAGTTTTTTCTAATTCCCTATGGTTAAAGAGTAATTTGAAAAAACGTAAAATTTCGTAAATTGAACAGCTGAGTTCGTTTTTTCGATGTCATTTCTAAACGGCTAATCCAATGGAGGCATATGATATCGCGTTGGAAAGCTTATGAAAATGCGCTACTTTTTCATCTTGAAAGTTTTTTTTATAATTTTGAATGGTTTAAGAGTAATTTAGAAAATGGTCCAAGTCCTACTGAGTTCGTATTTTCGACCTAATTTTTTAATCGTGCGTCCGAATGCAGCAAATGATATGGCGTTGGAAAGCTTGAACAAATGCGAAACTTTTTAGTATGTATTGTTTCTCCCAGTTATTTATGGTTTTAATGCGGTTTCAAAAATGGAGAAAAATGTATTTTTGCCGTAATTTCTTCAAACTTTATCGGAATTGGGCAAATAATATACCGTTGAAAAGCTACGGAAAATGCGAAACTTTTTCATGTTGATGGTTTTCTCCGATTCCTAGCTGTTTTCAAGTAATTCCAAAAACGGCGGGATCATTCGTTCTGCCTCTACCGCGAAACAGATTCTTCGAAAATGCACCACGTGAAGAACCTGAACTTCTCGGTGCGTGTACCGAACTTCACTCTGTTTTCACGTGATTTTTTGCTCGTAGATCTTCATCCATCGCCGTAGCTCTCCATCCCACTCACGGAATTGACGGGTGATATACCGATGGAAAGCTGCTGTAAACACGCAACTTTCCCGTGTTGATCATTTTTTCATACTCGCGACAATTTTGAAAGTTTTTCATCTGAAATTCATTTAGCGTAGTAGTTGAACTTCCTGCTATTTTCACCTTGAACTTCTAGAACGTATTTTTGTTTGTAATCTTCTCATCCATTCGTAAGTGTTACACAAATAATATTCCTTTTGTACAAACGTCTCTCACAATAATTTTTTTAACTTTCTCCGACCAAGGACTTGAACTTACACAAATGATATTACCGTCGTTTCGAGGTAAATTAGAAAATGGCGAGATCATGATTTCTGCGTTCATCGTGAATGGAAATGCACTGCGTGAAGTAGTTGAACTTCTGGAGCATGTCTGTTTGAACTTCACTCTGTTTTTTGACGTGATGTTTTTCGCCCGTAATTCTCAAACCACTTACCGTAATTGAGCAAATGATATACCGATGGAAAGCTATTAAAAACACGCAACTTTTTTGTGTTGATGAGTTTTTCATACTCACACACTACAAGAAATATGCTATCTTGTGACCTCCACTATTGGTCACTGAAAGGTCATAGTTTTTCATTTGCGACCTTTTTGTGACCAAAAACAGAAGGTCAATAGCTGAGGGTCGTAAACTGACTATAGCGACCTTCTCTGTGAGAAGGTCGTGGACGTTTACGACCAAAATATTCCTACTGTGGCGTTTTGGTCACTAGCAGCCTCCCCAGTCCACGTAGGCATCCAGCGTGGCAAGCTATGTGGCACAAGATTCAGCCCGATCCATTTCGGTGTTTTAGATGGGTCGAGCCCATTAATTCAGCCTTTTTACTGTATATTTTTTCTGTGAATTTTTTCTAGCTACATGGGCCTGGCCCAACAATTTGGCCTTTTTATATTTTGGGCCATGGCCTTTTAGTTTTTCAAGATATATTTTTCAATCTGGTCCCACAAGTTAGATGGGTCCCACTTGTAATAATCTCCTATATTGGTCCCACATGTCGAAATGTGAGCATTGTTTAGATTATTTTCACAAATGGGGCCCACTAATCAGTTTACATTTCACACGCCTTCAAATCACACAAATAATCAATATTTTAAATGTAATGTAAAAATGTCGAATTTCTTAGGCTCGAGCTCCTGTACATAGTCTATTACAATCATGCATAGTGTATTACAACCCAGATATGCCTACTATTACAGTACTATAATATTTACAGTTTATTACAGTCAACAGAACGAATCTTTGCTGCTAGGGCTACACGCCGCTTTGAACTTGAAATTTCCTAGGCCTGGAGCTCATGTAGGCTACCTTTTGAGCTGTAGATTTTGGCATTTCCACCTTGTTACATGAATAGGCTAAGAAGAATCAGAACAAATGGACCGAATATATTATCAACATTCCATTCAAAAAAGGACAGTTCTATATATAGACTAATAACACAAATCCAGCTAGTACCATGCTTTTTTATTCATAAAAGAAAACAGAGACTATGAATATGCATGAAGTGCAGGTCATGTAACCTCACTGCAACACATTGGAACACCAGTGCAAGGCAATGTTTTTCGATAGGAGAGTACGCATGTTCACACCTAAAACAACAATGCCATTCTACTACCACGGCCATCCATTCAATAGGCAAGATCTAACATAACATAACATGACATCCATTCTACTAGTCAAAACACATACACTAACATGACAAACGCAGGAGAGAATAAAGGGAACCGAGAGAGACACCGTCGATTTGGATTGAGTTAGCATTTGTGAGAAGGTAGATGATCACCATGGTGTGCTTGATGATGCACACGACCATCATCTTCTTTCCACCGTTGCATCCGTGCGCTCGATGATGGGGGTACCAATGCATCCAAGTAGAACAAAATATAAGAATAAGAATAAGAATGAACATATAAGAATAAGAATAGGTACAGAACATGTGCAACTCTCTAAATTGATCATAGAAATGAAAACTATAAGAACGAGTTTTCAATCCGGGCATGTCAAATTTTAAGCACGAAGCGAATAGATCTAACAAACTGCACCATGATCATCATGCGAATCAGATTTATGGTTCTAGCAAAACAGTAAAGAGATGGACATACACGCAGCAAGCATACCAGCTACTACATCACCATTCTCGTGACCACAGACATCACCATTCACTAATAATTCCCATTGGGAGATCAAACTATGCATCCAACAAGCTACAGCAACAGGGAATGCAGAAAAATTATGACTCGAGATGACGAATCAACTGGGTGCATCTCAATTTGAACAACCACGACAAGACAACAACCGCATACTAATGCGGCGAATCAAATCTGCACGCAGGAGCAGCGCCGTTAAGTGGCATCCACATGAGGACACGCAACATCAAGAACATGGCGCATGATGACAATGACCTAGAGATCTAGGACGGAGGGAGGGGAGCTTACACTTGCGGATGCGGGCGGCGAGTAACCGCACAAGGAGCGGGTGCTCTTACGGAGGTGGAAATCTGCGGCGGCGCAACGGATGCAGAATTGAAGAGGGTCCTCATGTAGCGATGAGCAGCAGCGGCATGAAGAATTGAAGACCGACCAACAAAGCCTGCAATGCAAATAGAGAGGCATGAGGAAACTGAATCCAATCACATCAAATCAAATCGAGCTGCTGCACCTTGACCTTGAGGAAAACAAACCTCATCTCATCTCATCTCACGGAAGAATAAGAAGAAAAAAATATATGGCTATTGCTCCATGACCATGACCTTGAATTGTTGCTGCTGCACCAGATCAAGGAAGAAGAAGACCTACAAAAAAAGCCAGCAGGACTCAATAGTTGGAGCTTTCAAGCACTTCTTCAATTTGTGGTTTCTCAAGATGTAATAACTTTGGAGTACTCTAAACTGGAGTAGGCGAGTAGTTATTTGCTTGATCTGAAGTTTGACATATCGATAGTGAGACATGTAAGAAGCGAGAACAAGTCCAAAGCCACAACCTCAAATCAGAACAAAAACATGCCGACTTGGCCATGCTCGCCTAGAGTTATTGCAGCAAATTATGAGCACTCAAGAAGCATATATGAACATATAAATCCACATCTTGGACATTTATGGCAGTTCTAGTAAAATATCAAAAGCGAGGAGAGATAGGTCGGGAGACATAGTTCTAGAACATGTTATTGTTAACCTTTGCAAATCAAGAAGACACGAAATAACTAGGTGGATCATAATGAATGAACAAGTCAAGGGTGAGTGTCTAATGTCAAAATCTACAGCTCAAGAGGATCTGTGTGGATCAAGCCAAAGTGTTAAGGCTACCTTTTACACGTGGGGTATAGAAGTATTTAATATTAGCACACAAATTTAAGATCAGCTACTAGATTTGACTTGGCTTCTCCAAATAGGGAAGATGAACAATTCAGATCACTTGCTTTTTTCAGGCCAAGAAGAAGAAAAGCACACCAAATCATAGAGGCTCTCTGATTGGCCTTGCCACAAACAAGAATCAACAAGTCAGTGCTTCCCATGTGTCGTACTATATGAGTATAACTGATCTGTCTAGTTTGCCTAACTAGATGCTTTCTGACCAAAAGTAACACTTACAGTGGAGCAAATATGGACAGTTTCAGACAACACTAGCATGGAAGTGGCATACACTTTGGTGAGAAGGTACTGCATGATTGACTCGTGAGAGGGCCGGTCGGTCGGATAAGGGTAATGATCTTACCTGCGATGGCCGCGATGCCCATGCCGCGGTAGCGCTCCACGAACATGTCCACGGCGTCCTTGAACACGCCCGGCTGCAGCAGCAATGCCGTGATGTCGTTGAACATGATCCCTGCACGCACCACACCAACAACCGAATGACCAGAGCACATCAGACAGGAGGGTTATGGTTGGTTAGTAGTAATGGTTTCACACAGAGATGGGCGGACGGACCTTGCTTGGGGAAGTGTGGGACGACGCGGATGGCGTCGGAAATGCCCTGGAGGCGCGGGTCGGCGGCGGCCGCGCTGCCGTGGCCGCCCTTCTTGGCCTTGGCCTGCGCCTCCGCCACGTTGCCGCCGCCCTCGCTGCGGCTAGCATATGGAGTAGTAATGTCGAGCGTGGCAGGTCGAGGGGCGAGGGAGCCTGTCGGCGGCGGACGTCGGCGTCAAGCGACGACGGCGCCGCCAGCCAGCGCCCTCGTCGTCGGTCTGCAAGCGGCGAGGGCCGCCACCGCGTCCGCAGCTCCGCGCCGCCTCGGCCGCCAGCGGAGCAGGGAGCCGTGGCGATGTTCCGAGATTCGGCGATGGGATTGGGCTCGTTGCGGTCATGGCGGTGCACTGGCCCGTCAAGTTAGAGCAGGGAACCGGGGCGAGGGAGGAGGAGGGAGGTGGTGGCAGCGATCTGGAAGGGGAGGGGAGCAGCGAGCCGGGGCGATCTGGATCTGCGAGGGGAGAGGCGGGTGGCGGCGAGGGGAGGGGAGGTGGGAGGGATCTGCGTGCTAGGGAGTGGATCGCTAGGGTTAGCCGAGAGAGCGGAGGGGTGGATGGACGGACGGATGGATGGTTGGATGGACGGATGGATGTTTGCCATGTCACTGATCCATGCCACAGCTGGTTCCACCAATCAGAATTAAGCATGTTTTGTTTTTTTTTCTTATAGTTTGTACCCTCTTATTCAGGCAAATATTTAACCTCTTATATTAGTTCAAATAAACCAATATTTTGTACATGTGTGTATTTAGGCATGACAAACAATGTTGATTTGGGAGGTTTTCATTTTCTTTGCTCAAAAGAACCATTTTTCATTTTCTGAGTGACCAAAATGTGTTTTTTTGTGAAGGACCTACCATATGTTTCTTGCAAAATTGGACCAAATAATTTTTCTAAAATACTAGGCCATATTTAATGCACAATTGATCAAATGGTTGGGTGTAAAAAGTTTTGATCCACCTCCGGTAAAAAAGAAAAATTTCCGCCGATTCAGTTGGAAGCGAGTCAAATTTGAACTGCAGTTGCCTCATAGTTTGCTATTTATTTTTTCGAAAAATCATTTCTAGGTACATAAGTATCTATTAATCATAGAAACATCAAAAGTTTTCCAAGATTCAACCACTAGCTAGGAACGGTCAAGCCCGCCGTTTTGACCGCATTTTGAAACGGGCATAAAAAATTCAAAAAAAATCAAAAAATTGGAAAACCTTCGCATTGTGTCATTATATGTGACCAAGTTTCCAGGAAAAATAATAAACTTGTAATACGGAAATTATTTTTAAAAAGTGTTCTCATAAATGAGCTATCATGCGTGAAGATTCATGGCTTTCAAGCAAAATGATCAATCTTATGGCCACATTCATGGCATAGTTTGTTCAAATGATCTCATATCATGCACAAGGGTGCATATTGGAATGGCAAACAATGTTGCCTAAGGAAGTTTTCATTTTCTTTGCACGGAAAATTAATTTTCCATTTTCTAAGTGCCTGAAATGAGTTTTTTTTAAGGACCTATCATATATTTGTTGCAAAATTAGACCTAATCAATTTTATAAAATACTAGACCATATTTAATGCAAAATTGACCAAATGGTTGGGTGTAAAAAGTTTTGATCCACCTCTGGTGAAAAAGACAAATTCCAGCCGATTTAGTTGGAAGCGGGTCAAATGTGAACTGCAGCTGCCTCATAGTTTTCTATTTATTTTTTCCAAAAATCATTTCTAGGTACATAAGTACCTATTTAATTAGAGAAACATCAAAAAAATTCCAAGATTCAACCACTAGCTAGGAACGGTCAAGCCCGCCGTTTTGACCGCATTTTGAAACGGGCATAAAAAAATAAAAAAAAATCAAAAAATTGGAAAACCTTCGCATTGTGTCATTATATGTGACCAAGTTTCCAGGAAAAATAATAAACTTGTAATACGGAAATTATTTTTAAAAAGTGTTCTCATAAATGAGCTATCATGTGTTAAGATTCATGGCTTTCAAGCAAAATGATCAATCTTATGGCCACATTCATGGCATAGCTTGTTCAAATGATCTCATATCGTGCACAAGGGTGCATATTGGAATGGCAAACAATGTTGCCTAAGGAAGTTTTCATTTTCTTTGCACGGAAAATTAATTTTCCATTTTCTGAGTGCCTGAAATGAGTTTTTTTTGTGAAGGACCTACCATATATTTGTTGCAAAATTGGACCTAATCAATTTTATAAAATACTAGACCATATTTAATGCAAAATTGACCAAATGGTTGGGTGTAAAAAGTTTTGATCCACCTCTGGTGAAAAGACAAATTCCATTGATTCGGTGGAAGCGGGTCAAATTTGAACTGCAGCTGCCTCATAGTTTGCTATTTATTTTTTCCAAAAATCATTTCTAGGTACATAAGTACCTATTTAATCAGAGAAACATCAAAAAAATCCAAGATTCAACCACTAGCTAGGAACGGTCAAGCCCGCCGTTTTGACCGCATTTTGAAACAGGCATAAAAATTCAAAAAAAATCAAAAAATTGGAAAACCTTCGCATTGTGTCATTATATGTGACCAAGTTTCCAGGAAAAATAATAAACTTGTAATACGGAAATTATTTTTAAAAAGTGTTCTCATAAATGAGCTATCATGCGTGAAGATTCATGGCTTTCAAGCGAAATGATCAATCTTATGGCCACATTCATGGCATAGTTTGTTCAAATGATCTCATATCGTGCACAAGGGTGCATATTGGAATGGCAAACAATGTTGCCTAAGGAAGTTTTCATTTTCTTTGCACGGAAAATTAATTTTCCATTTTCTGAGTGCTTGAAATGAGTTTTTTTTGTGAAGGACCTACCATATATTTGTTGCAAAATTGGACCTAATCAATTTTCTAAAATACTAGGCCATATTTAATGCACACTTGACCAAATGGTTGGGTGTAAAAAGTTTTCATTCTATATTTTTATATGCATTAAGAACATTTTTCCAATACAAGTTTAATATTTGTTTTTGAAGAACCTAGAAAATATTTGTTGCAAAGTGGAACAACACCATATTCTATACATATTTAACATTACTGCAAGTTTAACATTTAAAAAACTTGGTCAACATTTAATAAAAAAATGTTTAACATATTTTTCTAATGCTTGGATTAACATTTTTAGAATACATGATAAACCATTGCGTAAACATTATTTTCATATACATGAGAAGTTGTAAAAATCATGAAAATTTAAAACCTTAGCATTGCGTAACATTTGTCACGTAGTTACTAAAAAATTTACAAACTTGGAAATGATGAATATTTTTGAATCAATGAGTTTTTTTGAAATTTATGATCATTTTTGCGATCTTTTTATGAAAGAATCATGAACATTTTTTGAATTCAATTTTTTTGGGCCAAATTCACAAGCATTATTTCAATACTTGAACATTTCTTTAATATCATGAACTCCTTTTACTCCGCATACATTTTATTTTTTCACGTACATTTTTCCAACAAATTCACTTTTTATGTTTGAAACTCTTTAGAAATCCCGAATTATTTGAAAGAAGAAGAAATTAAATAGAAAAAAAATAATAATAGGCATACAAGACATAAAAACGCCTGCTAATAGGCTATGGGCCGTGAGCCCACTCGGCGGACCGCTGTGTTAATGTAAAAAAAGATGGAGAGAAGGGGAGGCCTATCACGATTTTGGCCCAAGCCCAGGAATCTTTATCTATAAAAGAATTGATTGTAGTAGAATATCAAAACTGAGGTGGTGGCGTGGTGGTATGATTCTACTGCTTTGTGTGGTGTGGCACAGGATCGAATCCCCCTTTGCCCATGTTTGTTTTGTACTTTTCTTTTTCAAAAGCTTGATTAACTTTTCATGGTCGCGTGCTGGGCAGCCCATGGCCGTGAGCAGAAAGAAGCCCCGGAACATCGTGAGGATGGCCCAGTCGGTCCAGGCCCAACAGACGAATGACTGTACAAATTAGTTGCGTGGGGGAATATATCACAAGCTGAGTGCTAGCCCGTTGGTTTGCCCCCACTCAGCGCCCCACGAGGTCGCGGGTTCGAATCGCTTTGCCTCTTTTTATTTCTGCCGCCTGCTTATGATTTGTTGCGAACACGTAGTCCCCCTGGTCCCACACGTCAGGTTGGTGGGCTCTTAGGTGCTGCAGGCCCCACGCGCCAGATCGGTAGGGTGGGTCCTACACATCATTGGAAACATGTGGGCGGTGCGGGTCCCACTCGATGGGACAAGCCCCACATGTCAATGGGAGCATGTGGGTGGTGTTGGTCCCACGGGTTCCACCTGTCAATAGGAAACAAAATTAAGTGGTTAATAGTGACATGTAACTCGGATGACACCTAAACATGCCATGTAGGCGAGATTGCTGAGGTGTCTGCCAAGTCATGTCAAATCAGATCATCCTAGACATTTACGACTATCTAAATAGGTCATAATCAACAAGAAATAACATTGTAAATCATGTTCATAAATTTACGACCATCTCGTATAAGGCAATTGCGACCTTTCTGACCAAAATGGTCGTTATGGTTTAGGGTTTGGACCCTCCAAAACAGCTTTTGACCAATGGACTCTAAATGGTCATAGATTTATGACCAATTCACCCACGGTCACTAAGAGAAGGTCACAAGTTGACATATTTCTTGTAGTGACAACGGTTCAAAATATATTTTTGAATGCGTAAAACAACGTCTTTTTTGCCTGTATTTTACATGTAACTGAAGGTTGGACGTCTCACACTAGAGATCTCAAACTTCACCGGGAGTAGCACGTGAACTTCTAGCAACAAAATCTTTTAAGCTTTTTGTTTTCTATTCTTATATTCCTATCTGAAACACATTTCGTGTAGTAGTTGAACTTCCCGCTGTTTTCATCTTGAACTTCTGTCACGTATTTTTGTTCACCCTCTGTCACAAGAAATGTAGAACTTTCTCGGGCCGAGCACTTGAACTTCTAGCAACAAAATTTGGACTTCCCCTTTTTATTCTTTTTTTTCTCATATGAAAACACACATCATGTAGTACATGGAATTCTGGTTGTTATCACTTTTGAACGGCTCTCTGTTTTTTCCTTGTAAAGCACTCGTCAAAATTGGGCATGTAAATCCTAGGTTTGTATAAACTCTGAACCTCTCTCCTTTTGAAATTTGAACTTCTTACTTTTATTCTTAGAAATAAAATGATTTGTAAGTAAACATGGAAGAACATTTTTTTGAAACTCAACTTCATACTTTTATTTTGCCTAGAAAGTGGGAGAATTTAAGTTTTTTTTGTACATCAAGCTTCCCCATTTTTTAATTTGAACTTGTTGCTTTAATACTTTGGTAACGAGAAAATCTGAGTTTTTAATAAATATCAAACTTCTCTATTTTTTAAATTTGAACTTCTTGGTTTTATTTCTTTTATTAACGGGAAAAGACCCTACTTCTGTAAATAACATTGAACCATTCCCTTATTTAATTTTTGAGCGTCATGTTTTAATGTTTTTTGAAATATGAAATATCCATTTTCTTAATAAAAACATCGAACCATTTTGTTATTTGAATTTGAACTTCTTGTTTTCATTTTCTAGAAATGAAAAACTTTTTAATAAACATTGGACTAACATGTTATTTTAATCTGAACTTCTTAGATTAATTTTAAAACATGAGAAATCTACCTTTTATAATATTTTTGTATTTAAAATCTTGCACATTAAGCGTCTTTATATTTTTTGAACTCTCCAATTTATTCAATTTGAAATTCCAAAGTTAACATTTTTTGGGTGAGGCATGTTTTCTTCTTGGTATATAAACATCAAGTTGCTTTGTTATTTTAATCTGAACTTCTTTTTATTCATGTAGTGACGGGAACAAATCTGAGTTTTTATGTAAATATTCCATTTTTAATTAACTTTTCTTCGGTGAATTACCTCTGTTTGTTTAAATTGCCTAAAGAACATTTTTTATGATGCTTTAGTGTTATCTTTTTGGACATTTTTTAATAATCCTTTAGTGTTCTCTTTTTAATTTGTACCTATTTGTTTTATTTTCTTCTAGTAACGAAAAAAATCCTATGTTTTTTATAAATACCGAACCGCTCTGTTATGTCAATTTGAACTTCTATCTTTTTTTAGAAATGAGAAAAATCTGTTTTTAGTTTATTTTTTAAGATACACACGTCATTTAAATTAATTGTTCTACTCGTTTTCCAATTCAAAGCTCATTCCAGCGTCATTGAGGATATTCTTTTACGTTCGATGTTACATGTGTTCAGAGGTTCTTTTTTGAAGATTTTAGTGCTTTTGACCTCCCCTGCTTTTTCACAATGAACTTCATCTTTCTTATTTATATTTTGTAGTGTTCTGATTTTTCCAAACTTCCATATTTCGTGTCTCCAAACTACAGTTTTTTTAAACTAAATGCCATTTGAACTATGTTTTTCGTAAATGCATGAAATTTGTAATGTCTTTTTCCGACTAGTTGGGTTTGGTAGTAACTCTCCTAAAATCAACATCCATCAGCCCAAAACCTTTAACTAAATTGTTCAAATGAAATTTTTAACTAGTACACTGTTCTCGTAAAATCAACACCCATCAGTCAATAAACTTTAATGCAAGTTAGCAGTACCACGTATGTTCTTTTCAAACAAATACAATATTCTTTTTATACACAAAGCTGTGCTTGTTTTTACACCACACGTTTTGGTCCTTATCTCTCCATCTTACCTCCTAGAACTAACCACAACCACAAGTTTATTCTTTTGTTCTCTCTCTCCCCTAAGTGTAACGTGTATCTGCCCATGCATAGGAAGCTAGTTAACTGAATGTTGAAACACAAGATAGAGAAGATCAGGTTAACATCTGGTTCAGTCGCCCGATGAAGATAGTCAGACCAGCTCGGGAGTAGCTTGGTGACGCTGGGCACCAACGGCGTGGTCTTCGGCCTTGTACACCCTGTACTCCATGGAGCGGTGGCCTGCATCCCCCCTAGAGAAAGATGAATATGTCGACCTGCTACTTCTTCAAAGGTTGACCTGCATACTTCTTCAGAGTCTGACCTGCTACATCATCACGCAGGATGGAGCGGACATGCTCGGCTTGGTGAGAAACCTCCACATTGACGAGGTGGCATGCTCAAACGCATCTGCTGCGGTAGGATGGCCTTGATATAGATGAACCTACGACAACCGCGATGGAAAAAAGAACGGCGAGGAAAGATGGTTGTCCGCATGGACTGCTCACAAGCGACGAGACGGACCGCCCGCACAGAATGGAAGGGCTGACGGCTTGTGGATGGTGCAGGTTGCAGTGGCGGGGCAGGCCGCAGGTAACACACCAACCGCATTTGCTTGGGGAAGCTGCATCCATGGTGTGTTGGAGGAAAAGGGAGTGCTGCACGGAGCTACCCGTGGCGCATCAGCGGGTCGTGGTGGCAACGCAGGGCGGCGCACGTGGTGGCGGCGGATTCTGGGAGACCGGCGGCGCACGGGGTGGCGGCGGGTTCCGGGAGGCCTGCGGCGCGCAGGGTGGGGGCGGGATCCCGAAGGTCATCGACGCATGTGTGGCGGCGGATCTCGAAGGCGCCGAGCTGCGATTATGGGAGGAGGCAGCGCCGTGGCTGTTGCGGTGTGGAGGCGGCCGGGGGCGCTACTGGGCGGCGGCGGGTTCGCCGGCAATCCGGGGGTGGGGGCGCGGGGTGGGTCTGTGGCCGTGGGATATGTGGGGATCGGGAGGTGGAAGATGGCCGGGTGGGCTGGTTGTTGTTTGTTTTTTGGAAGTTTGGGAAACCCCCATCGGGCCTATATACGCGCGGTGTGATCCAAATAACTATATATATATGTGGAGGGAGGGAGAAGCAGCCAAGGGGTGCACCCCAAGTAGGCCGAATCCTACTTGGGGTCTTCCCCAATTCGGCCTCCCCTGCCATAATTGCCGGAAGGAAAAAAGGGAAGAGGGAAGAAGAGAAGGAAGGGTCCTTCTCCAATTCAGCCTCCTGCCATAAGGGGGCGCACCACCCCTTGTGGCCTGGTGTGCTCCCCTCCCATGGCCCATGTGGCCCATATGTTCCCCCGGGGTGTCTGATAACCCCTCCGGTACTCCGATAAATACCCAGTACCCTCCGGAACACTTCCGGTGTCCGAATACTATCATCCTATATATCAATATTTACCTCTTGACCATTTCGAGACTCCTCGTCATGTCTGTGATCTCATCTGGGTCTCCGAACAACATTCGGTCACCAAATCACATGACTCATATAATACTATATCGTCAACGAACGTTAAGCGTACGGACCCTACGGGTTCGAGAACTATGTAGACATGACCGAGACACCTCTCCGATCAATAACCAATAGCGGAACCTGGATGCCCATATTGTCTCCTACATATTCTACGAAGATCTTTATCGGTCGAACCATTATGACAACATTCGTAATTCCCTTTGTCCATCGATATGTTACGAGATTCGATGATCGGTATCTTCATACCTAGTTCAATCTCGCTAATGACAAGTCTCTTTACTCGTTCTGTAATACATCATCCTGCACTAACTCATTTGTCACTTTGCTTGCAAGGTTTCTTATGATGTGTATTACCGGGAGGGCCCAGAGATACCTCTCTGATACTCGGAGTGACAAATCCTAATCTCGATCTATGCCAACTCAACAAACACCTTCGTAGATACCTGTAGAGCATCTTTATAATCACCCAGTTACATTGTGACGTTTGATAGCACATAAGGCATTACTCCGGTATCCAGGAGTTGCATAATCTCATAGTCAAAGGAATATGTATTTGACATGAAGAAAGCAATAGCAATAAACGGAACGATCAATATGCTAAGCTAACAGATGGGTCTTGTCCATCACATCACTCTCCTAATGATGTGATCCCGTTATCAAATGACAACTCATGTCCATGGTTAGGAAACCTTAACCATCTTTGATCAACGAGCTAGTCAAGTAGATGCTCACTAGAGACACAGTGTTTGTCTATGTATTCACACATGTATTTAGGTTTCTGATCAATACAGTCTAGCATGAATAATAAACATTTATCAGGAATAAGGAAATATAAAATAATAACTTTATTATTGCCTCTAGGGCATATTTCCTTCAAAAACTTATGCCTGGAGGCCGGTAAGGAGAGGTCTCCCATAGGCAGTAGAGCAGGTAGGTACAACACTCATATAAGATTTTTTTGCTCAACTTTGTGGTTTTGAGGAAGATGATATTCATTTGTTTTTCTCTTGTCCCTTCGCTAAAATTGTATGGTTCTCTAGTCCTTGGTTTTTCAGTCAGAATTTGTTGTTCAACATTACAGGACGGTACTGGAAATTATCTATGAAATATGGACTTCAGGTCATCCCCAGGTTTCCACATGCGTCTTAATGACCTTTCTTTGGTGTCTTTGGAAAAACAGGAATGATATGCATTTTGAGAGGAAATAGGGGCACCCCTCGCAGGTTCTCTTTGCTACTAATGCTCTTATATAGGGACAAAAGGTAGAAGAATAGGTCAACGAAGACATTAACTGTGAAGAAAATAATGAACAACAAATTAACTCAACACCACTCAGGGTGCCTCTCGCTGAAGCACCATCAAAACTGATTCGAATATTGCAAGTTTCAAGATCTTCATGGATGCCGCTTGGAAGAACATATCTCTTAAGCCTTCTAGCTAGAGGGATTGGTATATACATATGCAATGAACAGGAGGGTCGCAAATTAAATGTTATGATCGTGGCTTGCTGTGATGTGGTCAACTACCGTCTTCATGCTGAAACCAAAGGCATCCTACGTGTTACCCGTGTAGCTTTAGCTCTCCATCTTCAGCAGGCAACACTTCTATCGGATAATCAGATTGTTGCCAAAAATTCCACTTTAGGGGATATTTATTCAAATCCAGGCCATTGGAAAATCAGGTCGGATGTTTCTCATCTCTTATATATATAGAGCACTCTCACTAAAGATCTATCATATCAAGAGAGATTTGAATGGGATTGCTCACATCTGTGCAAAAGATGCTCTTAAGAATCTTTCCACGGTCTTCCCCTCATCTTATTGTACGAATTCCTCTCATGGGGTTATACAATGCCCGATGTTGCTCCCCCTAAGCAACTTGGTAGCTTATGGATTCAGAATCCTTGATCTAAGATGTGTTTAAAGTTTAATATATGGTGCCCCGAAGTGCCTTTCCAGTTCAAAAGAAATTGTTGTTTGTGGTAATTTGTGCAATTTACCTATAATCTTAGTTATCATTGTTGTGTGCAATTTATTCGTAGAGATAATATTTACATGTCCACGGGACTATGTAAATTTTTCTGGATGAGAAATTTTGTTTAAATTAAATTAAATTTTTGAGGATAAATGAAACAACATTTGACATGAATAAGTATGTCCCTTTTGTTAGCAAAATATGAAACATGTTAATGAGATATAGGAAGAATGTTTAAATGTATGAACATATCTCACAATAAGTATATCAAACTTTTTTTCACATGTAACATGTTTATCCATAAAAAACTAATAAGGATGATTTATTTTACATGCGTGACATTTTTCGTAAACCGTGGAAACTACTCAAGTAAGGACTTTATCTAAGAATTATGTCTAAGATGGTTTGGGCATATTCAGCGGAGGCCTCCAAAAGAAGCTCCAGTGCACAGCGGATGGCTAAAACGTGTTGTTAATGTCAAGAGAGATCGGGGTGGACCAAACTTGACATGGAACGAGTCCGTAAAGAGAGATCGGAAGGACTGAAGTATCACCAAAGAACTAGCCATGGACTGAGGTGCGTGGAAACTTACTATACGTGTGTCAGAACCATGAGTTGGTTGGGAGATCTTATGAGTTTCAAGTTTTCACCTCCAGTATACCCCTAATTTATTTGAGACTAGCGGCTCTCTTGTTGTTGGCAAGAAAATTTTAGAAGATGTTTCTACATTTATTTGACTACATATCTTGAAAACTGATAATTATATTTGAGAAGGCTGTTGTACATTTTAGGAGCAGTATTGTTCCCATGTCATTTTTATATCAAGGCTAGTCTGTGGTGATCTTTTTAACACATTACAATCGAAGTCGCTCACATATACGAGCATACACTCACTCTATGAGCGCACGCACGCACACTCTACCCCTATGAGCACTTTTGAGATACTGATCCAACATAGCATCTTGAGATTTTACGAAGTCACCACAGACGCCTCGCAGTCGACAGGAACATCTCCTCCCACTAAACAAACATCACTGGAAGCCTGAAATAAATCCAGGAATAATGCAATCACCAATGTCAAGTCTAGGACTTGACCCCTGGTGGGCTGGGGGATACCACTGTCCTCCTAAGCATCCAACCACTGGTTGGCTCACGCTAGTCCGTGGTGATTGGTTGTGCTAGATGTCAGAGAAGAGGCTATCAAGGCCCGCCTTGAACTGGCCTCTTTTTTCTCTTCTTTTTTACGTACCCCTATTTTGTCTACTATTGATTTTTGGCTTTGATTATTAATGTATTATTGTGTGCATCAGTGAATAGACAGGCCTGAAACATTCTTACTTTTTGTAAAAATACAAAATATCTAGTTTTGTCATTGAACACCATTAACACATCGTATTCATTACTTATTTTACACAAGTATTAAATGCACAACACTTTGTACTTTTGGGCCTATTTACCTCCATTTGGACCGAGCCCAGTTATTTCCAGGATGACGCAACTATCAGAATATGGGCTGGGAGGGTGCCCTATGTCTCGTGTTAAAGCCACATGGTACAAACAATCGCTAAAGGGGGGCGTGCTGGGCTTGCCCAGGCGCGCGGGAACAAATTCCCTGATTTTTGTTTTTTTCACATGTTTTGCTTTTTTTCTTTCCATTTTTTTACTTTTGTTTGTAATTCCAAATTTTTTAAATAAATATATTACAAAATTAACTCTACATAAAACAATTGAACAATGTTGACTAAGCAGTTGAAAAATGTTAAATGTGTATAGAGAAAATGTTTATCACGTATACGAAAAATGTATATGAAAATAAAATGTGTATGAAACAATTTGATCATGTATTTCAAAAATATTATTCAAGCATTTGAAAATAAATGTTGAACAAGTTTTTGAAAATGGTAATCAAGCATTTGGAAAATGTTAAATGTGATATAAAAATGTTGACCATGTATTAAAAATAAAAAATTAATCATGTGTATAAAATGTTTATGAAGCATTTAAAATGTTGGACAAGTATTTGAAAAATGGTATGTGTTTGTAGAAAAATGTTGACCATGTGCTAAAAAATGTTAATCAAGCATTTGAAAATTTTAAAATCTGTACAGAAAAATGATGACCGTGTATTAAAAATGTTAATTTTTTATATAAAAACATTTAATCAAGCATTTGAAAAATATGTATGGAAAAATATTTGATCATGAATTAAATAATTTTAATGTAACATGTAATTGTTTTGGATATGTATAGAAAAAGTGTTGATCATGTATTCTAAAATTTTAAAATTGTATTTGAAAAATGTTAATCAAGTATTTAAAAGGTAAATTTGTATATAAAAATGTTGACCTTGTATGAAAAAATGTTGATCTTGTATTTTGAATAATGTTAAGCAAGCATTTGGAAAATGTTGAATACGATAGAAAAGATGTTGACCATGTATTTAAAATGTCATTAGAAAAATGTATTAGATATATACCTAAAATGTGTATAAAAATAGAACAAACCAAGACAAACAAAAAAATCCGATGAAAAACAAGAAAGAAACCAAAAAACCAAAGAAAGAACTATGAAATCTGAAGAAATTGAAATAAGCATCCCCTCAGAAATGAAGAACAACGGAACCCGCACAAAACCATAAAAACTCATGAGAAGATGAAGATAAACCAAGAAAAATAGAAAGGAGAAAAGAAAAAGAAACCAAAGAAAACTAGTCAAGAAAAAGAAAAAGAACAAATAAAAAAAAACCAAAGAAAAATGATTAAAAAAATGAAAAAACGGAAGAAAAGAAGAAGAAAAAACCTTGTGAAACCAACAAATAAAGAAAGAAAATCGATGAAAAACAAAGAAAACCATGAAGAAGCAAAGAAAACCGGCAAGAATAGTCTAAAAAGGTGGGGAAACGGATGCAAAAAGAAAGAAAACAGAAAACCAATGAAAATTGTAAAGAAAAACAAAAGAAAACAAAAAAATGGACCAAATAAGCAAGTGACTACAGAATGATCCGAGTGAGCGAGGGAGGAGAAGATAATTGGCTGGCCTGATTCATACGCGAGAGCAAAATTTCTTCAGCGAGAGCAGGCTATTGTCTCGCTTAAAGCGAGAAATAGTCTCGTGTGGGCTAGGCGCTCGGTGGTACAGAGAAAGGTAATGAGCCCAACTCCTAAATGTTGGCCCATTAATTACATTTCTAAAAATATATATGCTCTAGTCGTTCAGGTTTGTCAGCTGGACAACATAATGTCATCTCGGTTCAATAAAACCCTGGGACACGTTTATGCTAAAAAAAGAGGAAAAAAAATCTTGAGACGTGTTTGGTAGCCTGTATTAGGCCCATCAAAGCCCGCGCAAGATGTTTTTGGGTTATTTGGTTACCTGGATCGCAAGAAAAGTTAGCCTGTACGGAACTCAAAGCACCACTCAGCCTGCATGTGGAGTAACGTTCAAATCAGCCCTTTCTACCGGGTCAAGCCGAGGCAAGCCACCTTCAAGCGCATGGTGGGCCCTCTTGCACCCTATGCGTTTTTTCTTCCTTCATTAATATCTTTCTCTAATCTCCTTTCTCAGGTCCCTTCTAATCAACACAATGGCGCATCAATTTGAGATAAGCTCTACATAAAAAAGATGCACATTGATGTTATGGTTCCATTTTTGTGACCAGTTCGTTGTTCCGTTGACCGTAAATGTTTAATTTCGTGTTCATGTTTGGAGCTATTTTGAATGAATTTTGTCAAATTCGTCACGCACAGTCGATCGTCTGAATTCTCCTTTGATCAGCAGCTTCATCTTGCAGTTTCACACAACTTTCGTGTTGCACATTTTTTGTTTCGACGATCGTAGATGATTAAATCTTACTCCCTCCTCGTGAAGTATATACGCATATGTGTGATTTGTGTTAATGACACTCCTTAAGCTCGGTCTCCTCTCCTCTGTCCTGCTACACCGGCGTCACTCCTCTCGGCCACCTCTCCCACGTGCTATTACACTAGCGCCACCAGTGGCGTCTTCTGCTCAACCTCCTCTCCCATGTCCTACTACACCCGCGCGGTCGTCGTTCGTCTCTACATTCTCTCCCGTATCTTGCTACACTGAAGCCATCACCAGCGTTGTTCCTCTCGGCCTCCTCGCTCGCGTCCTACTACAATGGTGTCGTCGTCATCGTCGTTCCCTCCCGCGTGTTGTTGCATTAGCGCCACCGTTCCTCTCTATGTCGTCTCCCATGTTTTGCTACACTGAAGCCATCACTGACGTCGTTCTTCTCGACCTTCTCACTCGTGTCCTACTACAATGGCATCGTCATCATCGTCGTTCTTCTCGGCCACCTCCTCCGTGTCCTACTACACTGGCCCCGTCATCATCGTCGTTCGTCTTGGCCTCCTCCTCCCCGTCCTACTACACTGACGCCGCCATGGCGGGCAAACTGCATTTTTTCTTCATCATCCTCTGCCTTCAACGCCCTTCTATTCGTTACTCCACACGGGCTTTCTCTGCAGCGACAACGCTAGCAAATAGTTCACTGCACCACCGATAAGGTCGCTCGCCCTCGACTCCATGCTCGTCGTGTCGGACGGGGCGCCGTAGCCACCGCCTACCGTTGTCGCCGAGGCACTCTAGTGTAACAATGTGTGTTATGGGTAGCTATTAAGTCTTAATCATATTTCATGCAAGCAACCAAACAACATGCACTCATCTGACCACATACGATGCCAGCAACCAAACGCAGTGTGTAGAGGCATCGTTATGAGGGGCAAAAAACGATGCAGTTAATCAAACGCGCCCTTGGTACCGCAACATGGCAGGCAGAAGTGATACTTTATTTACCTACTAGTATAATGCCCGTGCGTTGCCACGGGCTTCTTAAAATTTATATCGTTTGCATATATAAACATGTCAAATTTGACATGTAAAAAAACCTTTAGCATAGGTTAAATAACTGAAACTGACTCCACTTGCAATGTATTTCGATAAAGAATGAAATGTAATTCGACGACGTAGCTATCATATATGCACAAAAAGTAGAAAAGGTGGCACAAAAACATAGAACCCTTTATTGTGCACTGCATTACAAATGATAGATAGCACATGGAACCCTTTATTATCCATTAAGTAAATATAACACATGGATGATTTTGTACTCTTAAAATGAATGTTTCAAGATGCTACAACCAAAAACTTGATTGCATTACGGAATTGTCTAACAAATTATTACATATGAAATTAGGCACTTGGAGTTTAGAATTTAGGTACTACTGCAGCAAAACACATGTCCCATGGCAACACAAAATATTTTAAGCCTTCCCCATCTATTATTCATAGCTCAAAAGATTTTGGACAGACCATGTCTACTTTTTGTTACGCCCGGATAATCAAGCTGTAGTAAACCTCTGCTAATGGTGCCACGTCACCTCGGTTACTGTTGATAAACTCGAGTTAGTTCGAAACTGATTCAAATTCAATTTCAAAATCAAGCAAACAATAAAAGTTTTCAAATATTCAAACTAAAATGTTCGGAGTGAACTAAATATGGCATAGGTAATTATGGAGGAGAAACCACACCTTTATAAAATGTTTAAATACTATTAGATGAATAAAACAGGAGTAAAACAATTATTTACTTACCTTTTTGTAATTAATAAAATGTCAAACTAAATTATTTGAGGACTATACTTTTTGTGACTATGGACTAAGTTCAAATACTAATTTAGATGCTACTTGTATTTTACTAAAACTAAAATAGTAGAAAACAAAACTAAAACAGAAAAGTAAAATAAAAAAAAGTAAAAAAAAAGGGAAAGAACCCACGCTTCCCCCACTGGGCCTGGATCCAGCCGGCCCAGTCGGCCACCCCACTAGGCCGGCCCAACCGGGCAAAGGCCAACCGGCCAGCCCACCCCTGCTCCCTTATCCACTCCACCTTGACCGCAAACCCTAACCCACTACCGCCTCCCACTCCCACGACGCCACTCCTCCCTCTCTCTCTCGATCCCATCTGGATCGGGTGCGCTCGCCGCCGCCGCCCGGTGCCTCCCGCTACCTCGCCGCCCGATCCGCGACCGCGTCGTTGCAGGATCCCACCGGACTGCCCGGCCCTGGACCTCCCCGACCTCTCCCCCGACCGGCTTCCCCCAAGCCACGGCGCCCATCGTCTCTCCAACGCGGGTGAGGCCCCGGCCTCCGCCACCTCTCTCCCATGTGCTCGCCATGCCCGCGTCTGTCGATGCCCGCATCACCTCACAATCGCCGTGATCAAGCCTGTCGTGGCGCGCATAGGAGCTCCGCTCCTCGCGCCCCACTTGCTTCTGCGCCGTCTTCGCCGTGAGCCCCTCGCCGTCCGCACATGCCGCCGCACCGCCTCCACTGCGCGCCCAGCTCTGCCGAGCGCTACTGCACTCAGCGCCGCTAACCTCCCTATGAACGCTTGCCTCACGACCGCCCCCGGCCGCACCTCTTGCTCGACCGAGCACCCGGCGCCGCTCCACTGCAGCGTCGCCCGCGCCCACGCGTCTCCGTCCTGCCGGCCTCGACCATGGCCTCGCCGGAGCCCGGTCCGCCACCGCGCCCCTGCCCCTTCCCTGTGCGCGTTCGTGCACAGGAGGGAGGTGGCCTGAGCCACTTACAGGTGGGGCCCTCCCCCTGTAAATCGAAAAAAAAGGAAAAGAGTAGAGGAAAACGAAAATGGAAAATAAAAGGAAATAGTAAAGTGAATTAATTAATTAGTAATATAATTAGTTAATTAATTAACCTTGCTTAATTTGTCCTAATTAACTAGCTTAGGTGTTTAAGCCTATTTTAACTAAATTGTGACAATTACATGTGGGTCTCACACGCCCTATTCACACCTTTGACCAGTCAACAGTTGACTTGGTCAACAGGGTCCCCTGGCCCCACAGGTCATAGGCTGTGGCTGGCTTCTGCTGTGTACACATAGCTTTTTACTACTTAAATTGAATTAAAATAATTTAGAAAATGAATTAAAACTTTAGAAATTAATATAAAATAATCCGTAACTCGGATGAAAATACTTTGAACATGAAAGTTGCTCAGAATGACGAGACGAATCCGGATATGCAGCCCGTTCGTCCGCCACACATCCCGAGCATAGCAAACTCTCAACTTTCCCCCTCCGGTTCATCTGTCCGAAAACGCAAAACACCGGGGATACTTTCCCGGATGTTTCCCCCCTTCACCAGTATCACCTCATACCGCGTTAGGGCACGCCTAGCATCACATATTGCTTTGTCATGCATCGTTATGCATCTGTTTGCATTGTATTCATTGTTTCTTCCCCCTCTTCTCTCTGGTAGACTACGAGACCGACGCCATCGCCGCCCGTTTGACTACTGAGTTGACGACCCTCCTTCTTGCCGAGCAATCAGCAAGCCCCCTTTGATCACGGATATCGCCTACTCTTCTCTATACTGCTTGCATTAGAGTAGTGTAGCATGTTATTGCTTTCGATTAATCCTATCTTCGCTGCATAGCTTTGTCCTTGCTACTCTTGTTGTTACCTTTACCGCTATCCTCTCGCTTAGTATAGGATGCTAGTGTTCCATCGGTGGCCCTACACTCTTGTCCGTCTCGCCATGCTATACTCTCGGGCTGTGATCACTTCGGAGGTGATCACGGGCATATACTATATACTTTACATCGTTACATTACAGTGATACTGTTCGGAGATGGTGGTGAAAGGACGGTGGCTCCATCCCGTGAGAGGTGGGCTGGGTTCCCGACAGCCCCGATCGTTACTTTATGGCGGAGCGACAGGCAGGTTGAGACCACCTAGGAGAGAGGTGGGCCTGGCCTGGTCGGCGTTCATGGATACTTAACACGCTTAACGAGATCTGAGTATTTGATCCGAGTCCGCCATTTGGTCTATACGCACTAACCATCTACGCGGGAGTAGTTATGGGTATCCCGGCGTCGTGGTATCACCGGCACTTCGTGACGTCGGCGATCGCGGCGCGCGCCGGATTGGATCGAACGCTGCTAGGCTAGGTCGACTTCGGCACAAGACGCAACATGCAGTGTGCTAAGGGCGATGGGCCCGCACCCTGTGCGCTTAGGTTTAGACCGGCGTCTTGACCTCTCTGTTGAGCCTAGGTGGGGCTGCGGCGTGTTGATCTTCCGCGGCGGGCATGACCCAGAAAGTGTGTCCGCCAAATGGGATCAAGCGTGTTGGGTTATGTGGTGCACCCTGCAGGAAGTTAATCTATTGAATAGCCGTGATCTTGATGCAGGGACGACTTGGAGTTGTACCTTGACCTTATGACAACTAGAACCGGATACTTAATAAAACACACCCTTCCAAGTGCGACATACAACCGGTGGTCGCTCTCTCTCGGGTTACGAGGAGGATCGCGGATAGGATTATGCTATGCGATGCTACTTGGAGGACTTGATCTACTCTCTGCTACATGCTTGCAAGCGGAGGCTGCGAGCGTAGTCTTCGACGGGATTAGCTATCCCCTCTTATTCGGCATTCTGCAGTTCAGTCCATGATATGGCCCTTTACACATATATCCATGCATATGTAGAGTAGCTCCTTGCTTGCGAGTACTTTGGATGAGTACTCACGGTTGCCTTGTTCCCCTTTTCCCCTATCTCTACTCGATTGCTGCAACTGCACGATGGAGCCGAGAGCGACGCCACCGTCGATGACGACTACTACACTGGGGCGCCTACTACTACGTGCAGCCAGCGGACGACGACCGAGGAGTAGTTAGGAGGATCCAGGCAGGAGGCCTGCGCCTCTTCGATCTGTATCCCGTTTGTGCTAGCCTTCTTAAGGCAAACTTGTTTAACTTATGTCGTACTCAGATATTGTTGCTTCCGCTGACTCGTCTATGATCGAGCACTTGTATTCGAGCCCTCGAGGCCCCTGGCTTGTATTATGATGCTTGTATGACTTATTTTATTTTTAGAGTTGTGTTGTGATATCTTCCCGTGAGTCCCTGATCTTGATCGTACACGTTTGCGTGTATGATTAGTGTATGATTGAATCGGGGGCGTCACACTTTTCTTGGCTCAAATGGATTGAGGCCCCACCAACTGCACTCAACTTCTAAGATATTTCTTCTTTAATGTCCATGAAAGCAATCATCTAGTAAGGTCGTTAGTGATTGTAAGTGATATTTATAATTACTTGATATTTTCATATACAATATCTAAATAATAAACTATAATAATTATCCTCCATTTACCACCCCCTCAACTCAGGTGCAACTGCAGCCCTCTAATTAGAAACACAACAGTAAAGTATTAAGCCAACAATAATGAAGAACGTGATAATCTATCAATTGGTTCTGCGGCATGGTAACCACTCCGACAACTATTGCACATAACTTTGGCCTTTCTCTGTTCATGACAAAATATCAACTCCCAAGGCAATGCTAGGAGTGCCTATTTCTTATGGATGTCACAACTGTTGTAATATGACTTGCCGACAGGATTGTATTTTTCATAGAGCCAGGCAAAATAAATACAAATAATTAGAGGCCTGGATATTAAATATTAGATAGCCCCATAAAAATTGCATACATGTAATCCTTGTAAATATTTTGCTTCTAATAATACATGTTTTAGACATCTGGTAGGAAATATTGAGTCTCAATAGAAAAGATCAAACACACGCTTCCCCGTCTGAGGTATAAATATGTGTAATTTCTTAATTGGTACGCTTTCAAAATCTTCTTGCTCATAACACCATAATTCCAGTGATTTTGCCACACATTTTGTTGGCTTCTTCACCATACAATATATTGTTGGGGATCAAACTGAAAAGCGAAACATACGCCTTTTCAGAAAAATTGTAGAATTGATGAGACTAAAAAAATGAATACCACCTAGTAGAAACAAATCGGACATGTAAATACCTAAGCAAAGGACATACACAAAAACCAATCAAAATCCAAAGAGGAGGGGCTTTAACGCTCCAATCATTATTCTGGTGTCTTGCATTAGGCATGCTGCTGTAGTGTGAGACTGTCACATTTTTCTAGGCTACTCCTAGCTGATTTACCCAGGATGCCCCTGTCGTTTATGTTTGTTGAAACGGCTTCTGCAATCTCCAAAACTAAATTATTAACGGGTTAAGCAGTTGTAACTTCAAGTTTAGAAGATCAACAGTGCTAAGTTTTTTGCTCCTGTATTGTAGGAGATGCTGCAAAAATAAACCAATGCAAATTAAATAAAGCAATTAAGGATCTCAATCATCTCAGACTAAGTAAAGTTTAGATGAAGCAAACTTGCCCAACCATGGATCTTATAGGTCAAGAAGCCTTGCTCATGTCCACCTGCGGCCCCTCACTCGCGACCTCACCTGGTGGTTGGTGCCATTGTAGTCACGAGAAACCACCATCACACACAACTTCTGATCTAATTAAACAGAGTGCTCTTTCTCATCTAGATGAAGAATCTCTTTCCCTCAAAATAAACTGTACGAACTCTCGGCGCACAAGAAAACCAAAGGCACATACAGACACAATTTCTTCCCTGTCAATTGAAGCTCGGTAGAAGATGCTACCTTCAACCAATCCATTAGGGCAACTCCAACGCACCACCCCGTTCGGTCCGCGTCTGCCCATTTGGGCCCAAACGAACAGACCGCACGACCAAACATGTGACCGCATCCGCATTTTCTGTCCGTTTCGTGTCCGGGCCGCCCCATTTCCGGCTCAAACTTGCGCCCGGTTTTGCGTCCACACCGCAGTGCCATCCTTTTCCTTTGCCCTAGCACAACCCCATAGTTGTTGCTGCTGATCCACCCACACCGTGATGTCCCAGCTGCTCAACCCACTCCACGACGCGACCGCCCCTCTCCCATCCCTACAGCCCCGAGCACGGCACTGTTGATCCACTAACATGGCTCTGGCTCGACCAAGGGTTCCTCTTCCCTGCATGGCCAAGGCGGCAGCCTGTCCCACCAACATGTATATATTATTGATAAATAAACTTGAACCAATCTAACTCACAAACTTGTAGACAGGGACATCAAATCACTTGTTGAATCAGCGACATGTAACGTTTACTGTAAAATCAATCATTTTCTGTAACATGTTAATTCTTTAGTAAAGTGTTCTAGTTTTTTAAATTTTCAACATATTATGTAAGGTTTGGAGATCTGGACCCATACTTCCTGCAAAGTATTCACAAATAATTATATATGCAACATACTTGTTTCAAACAAACATATTTCCGTAAATGTCAACAAACAATTCACTAAAAATATAATTGTCAAATGGTGTGTATGTGAAACTAACTGGAAGTCTAATTTTTATGAAAGAAAAAGTATTCCACTCACATATAAATCATCGCCTACAGACTCATCCTTAACTACCTTCCATCTTCTCTTATACTCTTCAACTCTTATCTTCCTGAACTCCATGTTGCAATTCACATATAATCAGCACCGGCACACGCCACCACAACCTCACATCGTGCCGTCGTCACCGAGCTCCCCAACCTGCTCGCCACCTGCCGCTACTCCGCGTCCCTATGAGCCTCGTACTGCTCCCCTCCATGCACGCCTACCACTGCTCTGCTTCCTCACCTATTATCCGCCTCCCTATGAGCCTCCGACTGCTCCCCTCACTCCATGCCTGCCGCTGCTTTGCTTCCTCACTCATGACCCCTCTCTCATGCCACAACAGATGAAATATATACATGATGGGTTTCAGCTACAAGCACGGAATGTGGATCAATTACAACAATCAATCAGCAAACTTACTTTTGTTTTCAGAGAGGGCGCCTATTTTTTCGTATGAGTTATATCATATAATCAAACTTTACTGTTTGTCCATTTCTGGTAAATATACCCATCTTTTGTCTGATGTTTTAGAATGCTCACAGTCCAAGTTTTAAAAATGACCATCAATATATTAAAAAATGTATGGACTTTCCATGTGAAAACTGAATACTATATATAAAAGAGTACCAAGACTATCCACTCAAATTTCCACTATTGGTCGCATTGTGGTACTTTCCAATAAAATCAGTCAGCAAACTTACTTTTGTTTTCAGAGAGGGCGCCTATTTTTTCGTATGAGTTATATCATCAAATCAAACTTTACTGTTTGTCCATTTCTGATAATTATACCCATCTTTTGTCTGATGTTTTAGAATGCTCACAGTCCAAGTTTTAAAAGTGACCATCAATATATTAAAAAATGTATGGACTTTCCATGTGAAAACTGAATACTATATATAAAAGAGTACCAAGACTATCCACTCAAATTTCCACTATTGGTCGCATTGTGGTACTTTCCAATAAATTGTTGCTCCAATCCTTTTATTTTATGAACGTGTGCGCATCAATTCTTAAAAGAATTACCACTAATAGTTTAAAACCGTATACATTGCGAATACTAATAACTACTACCTCCGTCTCTATTTAGATGTCTCCCTCGGGTTTTGTGTTTGAACATTGACCAATAATAGATGATTCACATGTCAGAAATTCAATGGTATAACTTTTATGAACTAACCCACGTTTTGTTAGTCAAAAGTTGAACCCGAAAATATGTGGGGGCATGTAAACAAAGGAAAAAGGTGTAGATTTAATGGTGGAAAAAAATCAAGCTTGCAAGAGACTTACTGTTCGTAACCTTCATTGAATCAGGTGAATCTATACTCCAAGCCAAACATAAAATGTTTGCATAGAGTAGTGCCGCACCAAATACAGTCATGCGATGGCTGAGAAATCACCTGCACGAACACCAATCTGTTTTGGCAAATTATTCACCATTTCAAATAGTAGAAGGGGGAAACGCATGATAGACGAATACCATAGATGACAAATAAAACCTGCAACGCTTCCATTGCAGACCCCCAAGCAGCACTTGAAACTAAAATTTGCACATACCGCGACCCACATCCAACAAATCATGCTAGTCCCAAACACAAAAGCTCCAAGAAGAAAGGCATTAACTGTAATATATTCGGAAGTTGTCCTGTGTAGCTGTCAGATTAGTGAGACAAGAAATCATGAGTACAACCGAGGTTTCAGAAAACAGTACAGAATCACCTTCCTAGGCCACTGACATGGCTCTGGCTCGACCACGGGTTCCTCTTCCCTGCATGGCCCTGGCGGCAGCCTGTCCCACCAACATGTATATCTTATTGATAAATAAACTTGAACCAATCTAACTCACAAACATGCAGACAGGGACATGAAATCACTTGTTGAATCAGCGACATGTAACGTTTACTGTAATGGGCTTTATTCTCCAACATATCTATAATTTTTGATTGCTCCATGCTACTTTATCTATTGTTTTGGACTATAATGGGCTTTATTTTCCACTTTTATTATTTTTGGGACTAACCTATTAACCGGAGGCCCAGCCCAGAATTGTTGTTTTTTGCCTATTTCAGTGTTTCGAAGAAACGGAATATCAAACGGAGTCCAAACGGAATGAAACCTTCAGAACGTGATCTTCTCACCGAACGTGATCCAGAGACTTGGACCCTACTCCAAGGAGTGCAGGGCGGTCATGAGGGTGGGCGCGCCTCCCCCCAGGCGCCCCCCGCCTCATGGGCCCCCGACGCTCCACCGACGTATTCTTCTTCCTATATATACCTAAGTACCCCAACAGATCGAGACGGCCAAAACCTAATTCCACCGCAACTTCTTCCTGATCCACGAGATCCCATCTTGGGGCCTGTTTGAGCTCACGGAGGGGCCATCCACCACGGAGGGCTTCTACATCAACACCATAGCCCCTCTGATGAAGTGTGAGTAGTTTACTTCAGACCTTCGGGTCCATAGCTAGTAGCTAGATGGCTTCTTCTCTCTTTTTGGATCTCAATACAATGTTCTCCCCCTCTCTCGTGGATATCTATTCGATGTAATCTTCTTTTTGCGGTGTGTTTGTTGAGACCGATGAATTGTGGGTTTATGATCCAGCTTATCTATGGAAAATATTTGATTCTTCTCTGAATTCTTTTATGTATGATTGAGTTATCTTTGCAAGTCTCTTCGACTTATCCGTTTGGTTTGGCCAACTAGATTGGTAGTTCTTGCAATGGGAGAAGTGCTTAGCTTTGGGTTCAATCTTGTGGTGTCCTTACCTAGTGACAGAAGGGGTTGCAAGGCACATATTGTATTGTTGCCATCGAGGATAACAAGATGGGGTATTTATCATATTGCATGAATTTATTCCTCTACATCATGTCATCTTGCTTAAGGCGTTACTCTGTTTTTAACTTAATACTCTAGTGCATGCTGGATAGCGGTCGATGAGTGGAGTAATAGTAGTAGATGCAGAATCGTTTCGGTCTACTTGTCACGGACGTGATGCCTATATACATGATCATTGCCTGGATAACCTCATAACTATGCTCAATTCATCAATTGCTCAACAGTAATTTGTTCACCCACCGTAGAATACTTATGCTCTTGAGAGAAGCCACTAGTGAAACCTATGGCCCCCGGGTCTATTCTCATCATATCAATCTCCATCACTTTATTTACTTGCTTTGCTTTTACTTTTCACTTTGCTTCTTTATACCAAAAATACCAAAAATATTATCTCTATCAGATCTCACTCGTAAGTGACCGTGAAGGATTGACAACCCCTAATCGCGTTGGTTGCGAGTAGCTATCGCTTTGTGCAGGTACGAGGGACTTGCGCGTGGCCTCCTCTTGGATTGATATCTTGGTTCTCAAAACCGAGGGAAATACTTACGCTACTGTGCTGCATCATCCCCTCCTCTTCGGGGAAAACCAACGCAAGCTCGAGACGTAGCAAGAAGGATTTCTGGCGCCGTTGCCGGGGAGGTCTACGCAAAAGTCAACATACCAAGTACCCATCACAATCCCTATCTCTCGCATTACATTATTTGCCATTTGCCTCTCGTTTTCCTCTCCCCCACTTCACCCTTGCCGTTTTATTCGCCCTTTCTTCGCCTTCTTCCCGTATGTATTTTTGTGCCTTCTATTTGCTTGCATCTTTGCTTGCTAAAATCTATTGATATGGATCCACTTAAAGTGTTCTACTTGGATCATCTTGATCCTTATCTTTCGTCTTGAAACCCCAACTAGCCTAGTTGATGGGAAATCTTTAGATGAGCATGCTCATTATGTGCGTCACCGTTTGTCTGAAAAAGGGAGACTCTTATGGAGTCAAATAAACAGATTGCTGTGTTATGCTTGGAATCTTTGTGAAATTTATGATTTTACTTGTTGCTCTAAGAACCCTAAAAACACCTTCCTTACCTATGTGAGTTTAATGAAAATGAAATCTTATCTTCTCATGCAAAGGGTGTTTATAGTTACTATGATATCGAACAAATTAAAGAATTTGTTGCTTTTAAGGGTGCTTATGAAGTTGCTTCATTGATTGAAAAGTATGATATTACTCTCTACGAATCTGAAAATTTTGACATACTTAAATATTGCTATGAAAACTATGCTCATAATGTCTATGTCAAAGAATTTATTGAGAGATTGACCGTTGCTTTGGAAGGAAATAATGATATGCATGAATCTATAGATAATGATGATTCCGATGATTTGGTTGAAATATCCCTTGTTGAACATGATGCTTGCTATTCTTGTGGCCATGATGCCAATATTTATGAAGATGAATTTGCTATAGTGCCTTATGTTAAACATGAGATCGTTGCTATTGCACCCATACTTGGTAGTTCCTTCGATGAAAAGCATGATTGCAATGATTTTACTATAAATTCTCTTGATGTCAATCATGCTAATAATATGAAGAACCCTAAGCTTGGGGATGCTAGTCTTGCTATATCTATTACTTGTTGCAATGATCATGATTGGGGTGATTCTTCTTTTGATCTTGAAAATTTATTTAAGCCCCATGATGAATATGAGATTGATAATAGTGTTTGCAATAATATTGAAAGTTGGTTTGGAAGAGTGTCAACTTTAGATCCCACATATTTGGATAATGTTCAATCTTATGAAGTTTTTGATAAAAGTGGGTTTGGAGAGGTCATGACTTTAGTTAATATTAATCCCACTATTTCGGAAGAGTGTCAACTTCGCATGCATGTGGATCGTGTTAAGAATATGTTTTGTGATAGCTATATTGTTGAATTTTATTATGATCCTACATGTAATTATTATGAGAGAGGAAAATATGGTTATAGAAATTTTCATGTTACTAAATTACCTTTCGTTATGTTGAGATTGCTATTGTTTCTTTCCGCTTCCTTGCATATGCTAGTTTTTGCTTGCCTTGATTTGTTTGCCTATAAGATGCCTATGCATAGGAAGTATGTTAGACTTAAGTGTGTTTGTCACGTGTTTTATGATGTTCTCTTTATGCTTCAATTCTTGTCTTTCACGTGAGCATCCTTGAAATCTCAATGCCTAGCTAGGGGCGTTAAATGATAGCGCTTGTTGGGAGGCAACCCAATTTTATTTTGTATTTTTGTTTTTGCTTCTGTTTTTGCCTATAAGATGCCTATGCATAGGAAGTATGTTAGACTCAAGTGTGTTTGTCACATGTTTTATGATGCTCTCTTTATGCTTCAATTCTTGTCTTTCACGTGAGCATCATTGAAATCTCAATGCCTAGCTAGGGGCGTTAAACGATAGCGCTTGTTGGGAGGCAACCCAATTTTATTTTGTGTTTTTTGTTTTTGCTTCTGTTTAGGAATAAATAATCCATTTAGCCTCTGTTTAGATGTGTTTTTATGTTTTAATTAGTGTTTGTGCCAAGTTGAACCTATTGGATCTTCTTGGATGATAGTTATTTGATCTTGCTGTAATTTCCAGAATCTTTGTGCTCAGTGCCCGAATTGTTAAAAATCACCAGAACGTGATAAAATACTGATTCCAATTGCTGCTGATCAATAAACAAATTTTCCAGGTCTTCTAATTTTGGTATAATTTTTTGGGTTCCATAAGTTTGCGTTAGTTACATATTACTACAGACTGTTCTGTTTTTGACAGATTCTGTTTTGCGTGTGTTGTTTGCTTATTTTGATGAATCTATGGTTAGTAAAATAGTTTATAATCCATAGAGAAGTTGGAATACAGTAGGTTTAACACCAATATAAATAAATAATGAGTTCATTACAGTACCTTAAAGTAGTCTTTTGTTTTCTTTCTCTAACGGAGCTCACGAGATTTCTATTGAGTTTTGTGTTGTGAAGTTTTCAAGTTTTGGGTGAATTCTTTTGATGGATTATGGAACAAGGAGGGGCAAGAGCCTAAGCTTGGGGATGCCCATGGAACCCCCAAGATAATCCAAGGACACCAAAAAGTTAAAGCTTGGGGATGCCCCGGAAGGCATCCCCTCTTTCGTCCACTTCCATCGGTAATTTACTTGGAGCTATATTTTTATTCACCAACATGATATGTGTTTTGCTTGGAGCGTCTTCTATTATTTGTGTCTTTGCTTGTTAGTTTACCACAATAATCCTTGCTGTACACACCTTTTGAGATAGCCATATATGAATTGAAATTTGATAGTTTTGCTCATAGTGCTTCACTTATATCTTTTGAGCGTGATAATTTTTGCTCTAGTGCTTCACTTATACCTTTTAGAGCACGGTGGTGGATTTGTTTTAAAGAAACTTGATCTCTCATGCTTCACTTAGATTATTTTGAGAGTCGTTAATAGCATGGTAATTTGCTCAATGTTAATATACTTGGTATTCAAGATATGTGAAACTTTATTTTGAGTGCGTTGAATACTAAGATAAGTTTGATGCTTGATAATTGTTTTGAGATATGAAGATGGTGATATTAGAGTCATGCTAGTTGAGTAGTTGTGAATTTAAAAAATACTTGTGTTGAAGTTTGTGATTCCCATAGCATGCACGTATGGTGAACCGTTATGTGATGAACTCGGAGCATGATTTATTTATTGATTGTCTTCCTTATGAGTGGCGGTCGGGGACGAGCGATGGTCTTTTCCTACCAATCTATCCCCCTAGGAGCATGCACGTAATACTTAGCTTTGATAACTTCTAGATTTTTGCAATAAGTATATGAGTTCTTTATGACTAATGTTGAGTCCATGGATTATACGCACTTTCTCCCATCCTTCCACCATTGCTAGCCTCTCTAATACCGCGCACTTTTCGCCGGTATCATACACCCACCATATATCCTTCCTCAAAACAGCCACCATACCTACCTATTATGGCATTTCCATAGCCATTCCGAGATATATCGCCATGCAAGTTTCCACCGTTCCGTTTATTATGACACGCTCCATCATTGTCATATTGCTAGCATGATCATGTAGTTGACATCGTATTTGTGGCAAAGCCACCTTTCATAATTCTTTCATACATGTCACTCATGTTTCATTGCATATCCCGGTACACCGCCGGAGGCATTCATATAGAGTCATACTTTGTTCTAAGAATCGAGTTGTAATTGTTGAGTTGTAAGAAAAATAAAAGTGTGATGATCATCATTATTAGAGCATTGTCCCAAGTGAGGAAAGGATGATGGAGACTATGATTCCCCCACAAGTCGGGATGAGACTCCGGACGAAAAATAAAAAATAAAAGAGGCCATAAAAAAAGGAAAAGGCCCAAATAAAAAATAAAAAAAATAAAAAAAAATGAGAGAAAAAGAGAGAAGGGACAATGTTACTATCCTTTTACCACACTTGTGCTTCAAAGTAGCACCATGATCTTCATGATAGAGAGGAGTCTCTCATTTTGTCACTTTCATATACTAGTGGGAATTTTTCATTATAGAACTTGGATTGTATATTCCAATGATGGGCTTCCTCAAATGCCCTAGGTCTTCGTGAGCAAGCGAGTTGGATGCACACCCACTTAGTTTCTTTTGTTGAGCTTTCATATACTTATAGCTCTAGTGCATCCGTTGCATGGCAATCCCTACTCACTCACATTGATATCTATTGATGGGCATCTCCATAGCCCGTTGATATGCCTAGTTGACGTGAGACTATCTTCCCTCTTTTTGTCTTCTCCACAACCACCATTCTATTCCACATATAGTGCTATATCCATGGCTCACGCTCATGTATTGCGTGAAGATTGAAAAAGTTTTGAAAATGTTAAAGTATGAAACAATTGCTTGGCTTGTCATCGGGGTTGTGCATGATTTAATTATTTTGTGTGGGGAAGATGGAGCATAGCCAGATAGGGATAACTTTCTTTGGCCATGTTATTTTGAGAAGACATAATTGCTTAGTTAGTATGCTTGAAGTATTATTATTTTTATGTCGATATGAACTTTTGTCTTGAATCTTTCGGATCTGAATATTCATACCATGATTAAGAAGATTTACATTGAAATTATGCCAAAGTATCACTCCGCATAAAAAATTCTCTTTTTATCATTTACCTACTCGAGGACGAGTAGGAATTAAGCTTGGGGATGCCTGATATGTCTCCAACATATCTATAATTTTTTATTGCTCCATGCTACTTTATCTATTGTTTTGGACTATAATGGGCTTTATTTTCCACTTTTATTATTTTTGGGACTAACCTATTAACCGGAGGCCCAGCCTGAATTGCTGTTTTTTGCCTATTTCAGTGTTTCAAAGCGGAATATCAAACGGAGTCCAAACGGAATGAAACCTTCGAATGTGATCTTCTCACGAGCGTGATCCAGAGACTTGGAACCTACTCCAAGGAGTGCAGGCGGTCACGAGGTGGGGCGTGCCTCCCACAGGCGCGCCCCCTCCTCGTGGGCCCCTAACGCTCCACCGACGTACTCCTTCCTCCTATATATACCTCACGCACCCCCAACAGATCAGAGACGGAGCCAAAAACCTAATTCCACCGCCGCAACTTCCTGTATCCACGAGATCCCATCTTGGGGCCTCTTCCGGAGCTCCGCCGGAGGGGGCATCCACCATGGAGGGCTTCTACATCAACACCATAGCCCCTCCGATGAAGTGTGAGTAGTTTACTTCAGACCTTCGGGTCCATAGCTAGTAGCTAGATGGCTTCTTCTCTCTTTTTGGATCTCAATACAATGTTCTCCCCCTCTCTCGTGGAGATCTATTCGATGTAATCTTCTTTTTGCGGTGTGCGATGAATTGTGGGTTTATGATCTAGCTTATCTACGGAAAATATTTGATTCTTCTCTGAATTCTTTTATGTATGATTGAGTTATCTTTGCAAGTCTCTTCGAATTATCCGTTTGGTTTGGACAACTAGATTGGTAGTTCTTGTAATGGGAGAAGTGCTTAGCTTTGGGTTCAATCTTGCGGTGTCCTTACCTAGTGACAGAAGGGGTTGCAAGGCACGTATTGTATTGTTGCCATCAAGGATAACAAGATGGGGTATTTATCACATTGCATGAATTTATTCCTCTACATCATGTCATCTTGCTTAAGGCGTTACTCTGTTTTTAACTTAATACTCTAGATGCATGCTGGATAGCGGTCGATGAGTGGAGTAATAGTAGTAGATGCAGAATCATTTCGGTCTACTTGTCACGGACGTGATGCCTATATACATGATCATTGCCTGGATAACCTCATAACTATGCTCAATTCATCAATTGCTCAACAGTAATTTGTTCACCCACCGTAGAATACTTATGCTCTTGAGAGAAGACACTAGTGAAACCTATGGCCCCGGGTCTATTCTCATCATATCAATCTCCATCACTTTATTTACTTGCTTTTCTTTTACTTTTCACTTTGCATCTTTATACCAAAAATACCAAAATATTATCTCTATCGATCTCACTCTAAAGTGACCGTGAAGGATTGACAACCCCTAATCGCGTTGGTTGCGAGTAGCTATCGTTTTATGCAGGTACGAGGGACTTGCGCGGGCCTCCTCTTGGATTGATACCTTGGTTCTCAAAAGCGAGGGAAATACTTACGCTCTCAGGCTGCATCATCCCCTCCTCTTCGGGGAAAACCAACGCAAGCTCGAGACGTAGCACCGGCACACGCCACCACAACCTCACATCGTGCCGTCGTCACCGAGCTCCCCAACCTGCTCGCCGCCTGCCGCTACTCCGCGTCCCTATGAGCCTCAAACTGCTCCCCTCCCTGCACGCCTATCGCTACTCTGCTCACCTATTATCTGCCTCCCTATGAGCCTCCGACTGCTCCCCTCACTCCATGCCTGCCGCTGCTCTGCTTCCTCACCCATGATCCCTCTCTCATGCCACAACAGATGAAATATATACATGATGGGTTTCAGCTACAAGCACGGAATGTGGATCAATTACAACAATCAATCAGCAAACTTACTTTTGTTTTCAGAGAGGGCGCCTATTTTTTTGTATGAGTCATATCATCAAATCAAACTTTACTATTTGTCCATTTCTGGTAATTATACCCATCTTTTGTCTGATGTGTTAGAATTCTCACAGTCCAAGTTTTAAAAGTGACCATCAATATATTAAAAAATGTATGGACTTTCCATGTGAAAACTGAATACTATATATAAAAGAGTACCAAGACTATCCACTCAAATTTCCACTGTTGGTCGCATTGTGGTACTTTCCAATAGATTGTTGCTCCAATCCTTTCATTTTATGAACGCGTGCGCATCAATTCTTAAAAGAATTACCACTAATAGTTTAAAACTGTATACATTGCGAAAACTAATAACTACTACCTCCGTCTCTATTTACATGGCGCCCTCGGGTTTTGTGTTTGAACATTGACCAATAATAGATGATTCACATTTCAGAAATTCAATGGTATAACTTTTATGAACTAACCCACGTTTAGTTAGTCAAAAGTTGAACCCCAAAATATGTGGGGGCATGTAAACAAAGGAAAAAGGTGTAGATGTAATGGTGGAAAAAAATCAAGCTTGCAAGAGACTTACTGTCCGTAACTTCATTGAATCAGGTGAATCTATACTCCAAGCCAAACATAAAATGTTTGCATAGAGTAGTGCCACACCAAATACAATCATGCGATGGCTGAAAAATCACCTGCACGAACACCAATCTGTTTTGGCAAATTATTCACCATTTCAAATCGTAGAAGGGGGAAATGCATGAAAGACGAACACCATAGATGACAAATAAAACCTGCAACGCTTCCATTGCAGACCCCCAAGCAGCACTTGAAACTAAAATTTGCACATACCACGACCCACATGCCAACAAATCATGCTAGTCCCGAACACAAAAGCTCCAAGAAGAAAGGCATTAACTGTAATATATTCAGAAGTTGTCCTGTGTAGCTGTCAGATTAATGAGACAAGAAATCATGAGTACAATCGAGGTTTCAGAAAAACGATGACAGAATCACCTTCCTAGGCCTCATGCCTCCATTGCGGTAGTAGTAGTGTGAAAGAGACAGATGACAAGGATGACAAGTGACATCATGCAAGCTAGCCATTTTAGAAATTTCTCCATAATTGCATACTAAAAGATCCTTCACCATGTACAGAACGGTAGAAGCGATATGACATCGATATCCGAACGGTAGAAGCGATATCAAAGTGAGCATATAAACATATACTCTGGTATTACAAAAATAAGCTCCTATACAATATATATATATATATATATATATATATATATATATATATATATATATATATATATATATCCATTGGTCACTGCTAGATGCGAGCATGTGACATTTTTAGTCAGAGTGAGTGACATCGTACCTTTTTTGTAGAGTGTGTCACATCCCAATTTGAATAAACTATAGTCTCGCATGTAAATCAGTTGTTGGTAAATTATTCTCGAGAAATGACTTGTTAGGGTATGTGATATTATTCACTATATAAAAAAATATGTGACATTTCTCTCATAGCAAACAACTACTTTTTACAAAAATAATAATCATGTGAGCATAGAATTATGAATGTAATAAGACCCACATCAACATGCAACCATGCATGGAGAAAGAACCACCACAATATTCAACCATGCATTGAAAAATGTTTTTCATTCAACTATTCTACTTATATTCAATAAATATTTTCCTCTACAAAATCAAATCTAAGTCTAGTAGATTTTATCTAAAAAAGAACTCCAGTAGGTCTTGCTCCAACTCTATTTGCAAGGCATCTTTCTTCTTCTACAAGGACAAAAACATGATCAAGGCATGCAAGATTGAGTTCATTTATAGAAATGAAAGTGTGTTATATCGACTAGAGGGGGGGGGGTGAATAGGCGATTTTTATGAATTCTTCAATGAGGAATTTGCCGGTGAGGAAATTCCTAAGTGAAGAACTACTTGCAGCGGAATAAGTACTCAGAAGTATGCATAACAGAATGCGGGCATGGTCATCATGATGAAATGAAGACAATCACAGAGTACAGAAAGCGTAAACACATGATAGCACAAGATGAAGACAAACAGACTGAAGAAATTGAAGTGAGGAAATTGAGAAAGTATTCAGTCAAAGTCTTCAAACACAGATATGAAAGAACACTCAACACAGTAATGAGGAAATGAAAGGGTTGAGGAAATAGAACCGGTTAGGTTGGTGAAGACAATGATTTGGTAGACCAGTTCCAACTGCTGTCTCAGTTGTGCGTCTG
The DNA here is from genome assembly GCA_021605205.1 of Aegilops longissima. Taxonomy (NCBI): domain Eukaryota; kingdom Viridiplantae; phylum Streptophyta; class Magnoliopsida; order Poales; family Poaceae; genus Aegilops; species Aegilops longissima. The sequence continues at coordinate 469,751,857 of CM038679.1, forward strand.
GTTGGAGCGGCTGAGTATTTAAACTCGAGGACACACAGTCCGGACACCCGATCGGCTGAGCACGCAGCTCAGACACCAAGTCCTCACCGTATTCTCCTTGAACTAAGGTTACACATACCTCGTCCAATCACTGTGGTAAGTCTTGAGCGACTTCCAAACCTTCACAGACTTGGTTACTCGGCGATCCACAATTCCTCTTGGATGCTCTAGACCATGACGCCTAACCGTCTGGAAGAAGCACAGTCTTCAAACGTAACAAGCGTCGGATCCACGCAGGATCAATCTCTTGATGATGCTCAATCACTTTGGGTTTATAGGGTTTGGTTTTGGGTTTTCCTCACTCGATGATTTTCGCTCAAAGTCCTCAGAGGATGGGTTGCTCTCAAATGACAAGTGTCAAGTTCTCTCGGAGCAGCCAACCAGCTAGTGGTTGTAGGGGGCGACTATTTATAGCCTAGGGAGCAGCCCGACATGATAAGACATAAATGCCCTTCAATGATATGACCATTAGGTGGATAAGATATTTTGGGACAGGTGGCGCAAGACACAAGAACGGTCGGAAATTTGACTCTCAAATTCCTCGGGGCTATCATGTTCCTCACTTTGTGTAGGCAATCAAAGCCTGGCGAATTCCTAACTCCTCGGTCGAACAAATTCCTCGTGACGGAAGAACTTCGTCTCATCCTTCAAGAAATTGACTGAATCTGTATGAGATTTCAAAGGCTTCACTCGAAGGATTGGTAGGTGTAGGATTTTGAGTTGAGCATCACATGGAAATTTTTCCTTAGTATTTCCTCAACCCCTTTAACGATGCGGTGTTTCCTATGACTCAAGAAAGAGAAAACGAAACTACGAAAACAAAAGTCTTCACGCTTCATGTTCCTCAAATGAATACCAAGTCTTCAAGGTCACACCAATTTTTTCACTTTCAAAGTCTTGAGAAAGTCTTCGAATATCAAAGTCTTGATCGAAGAACTTCATTTTAGGGTCGACTTTCTCTGTAAATATCAAACTCCTCATAGACTTATAGACCTGTGTACACTCATAAACACATTAGTCCCTTAACCTATAAGTCTTCAATACACCAAAATCACTAAGGGGCACTAGATGCACTTACAATCTCCCCCTTTTTGGTGATTGATGACAATATAGGTTAAGTTTTCAACGGGGATAAACATATGAAGTGTAAATACTGATATTGAGGAATTTGATTGCAAGATATAGAAGAACTCCCCCTGAAGATGTGCATAGTGAGGAATTTGCTTTTGAGGCAATGCACATTTGAAGAGTTGAATCATGGAGATCTCCCCCTATATCTTGTAATTCATACACGCATTTGACATATAATATGAAGAATTTGAAATGCATGATGAAATATGGTGATTGATGAAATTCAGCATGCGTGCGATAACATTAATGAGGAACAGCATGCAAAATAACGCATCAAGAGTATCAGAGCATAGTGCATCAAAAGTATCAAAGCACCATCGGGTTTAAGATTACAACTCGATCCAATAAAAGTTTCAGAAGAACGAGAGTTGTAACTTAACCAAAAAATTGCCCATATAATAGACCCGTTTGAAGACTAACTCAAATTTCTCCCCCTTTGTCATCGAATGACCAAAAGGATCAAAACTGAGGACTAACGCCCCTGAAGAATTTCAAGTTGAAGAAGGAGCACCAGCGTTGTTGGGGTCGGTTGTTGTAGTAGGGCCTGCCGCGGTGTCGTCCAAGTCTTCATTTTCATCAGTGTCTCGCGATGAAGAATAGGAGCTGGCCACCAAGGAAGGAACTTTGACCTTCTTGTATTTCTTCGGAGGAGGTGTAGACCAGTCAAATTCTTCCTTGAGATCCATTGTCGTCAGTTCTTCCGCGTAGTAGACATTTGAAAGAACAGCCCAGGTGCGTTTGAAGGTTTCATGGAGGTAGTAGTGGTTTTTCTTCACTGCATTGTGTGTAGAGGTCATGTTGTGAAGAATTGAACCAAACTGACGCTTGACCCATTTATGATTTCGATCAACCTTTTGATGAAGACTGAGGAGTAACTCACGATCAGTCATCACCACAGGTCTTTGTGGCTTGAGGACTTTGCTTGGCTGAGGTATTTGCGGCAAGAGTCATGTGTGGCAGAGTCATCATTGGTGGAGTAGGATGCAACTTTGCGAAACTGACCATCCAATGGACGAGTGCCTTCATCGATCACAGCAGTTGCCTTGCCCTTGTCATCAGCTAAGGTAAATGTCCGTTTGAGGACTTCAATCGGGGGCGAGTAGCTGCAGTGGTTCAGGGTATCATCCTTGTAATTGAGTGAAGACCTTGTCCTGATGAATCTCATAATCCAAGGTGCATAAGGCTTCAGCTCAAATGGTGACATAGCAATGTTTGCCAGAGTCGTCATGAAGAAATCATGGAAGTTGACGGGAACACCATGAATGATATTGAAAAGCATATTCTTCATGATGCCAACGACTTCTTCATCATTTGAGTCGTGGCCTTTGATAGGACTCATTGTCTTCGTCAGAATCCGATAGATAGTCCGAGGCACATACAATAATTCCTTGATGAGGAATTTGGTTCTTGGGGCCTGCCCTGGCCTCAAAGGCTTCATCAGCACTTGCATATAGTGATTTGAAAGCTCAGGTTCGTTGTAGATACAACGAGCACCATCAAGGGAGGATCGAGTGGTAGGGCACGAAGCAATTCGATTCTTTGGTGCCTTGTAGTGAGTATTTTCGGACATCGATCTAACACCCATGAGTTCACGTCTTCAGCGTCTCCGGTGATGTGCAGCGTTGCATAGAATTGAAGAATGCGTTCTTCATTCCAATCACAGATATCAGTGCAGAAATTCAGAAGTCCCGCATCGTGAAGAACACTAAGGACTGGCTCGAAGCTTGGCAGAGACTCCATGTCCACATGAGGAATATGTGCATGATCGAAGACTTTGTCTTTGTTGAAGAGCACTGAGGAATAGAAATTGGCTTGACTGGCAGTCCAGAAACGCCTCTTCCTTATCGAGCGAATCATATGGATTATGTCGATCATGAAGAATACGTGCTCGCCAAGAAATCTTCAGCCTTGAACTTTTGCTTTGTTGAGAAGGGATTCTTTGGCTTTGGCGGTGGAGTGTCGATGAGTTGCATCACGACCTCTGGAATCGCAATCTCGTGTTCTTGGTGAGGAATTTCTGGTTCCTCTCTGAGTGCGATCGAGGATCAGCAGAAGCAGAGTTCATCGGCGCTAGTGGCTGGAATGTCTTCATGGACAGATGAAGTGGGATGAGTTTCTTGAGCCCATTTGAACTGTTGGAGCGGGGACCGAGGAATCTGTTGAATTGGGGTGAAGAGTGGAGAATTTGGATCTTGACTTTCCCAAAAGTCATCGTTCATCACCGGCGTTGTGCTTCCAATGTCCACATCTTCTTCAATTTCCTCAACACCGCCTCTTGGTGTGAACTGAGGCATAGGCGAGAAATGATTGGAGTTGAAGGATAGCTTCCACTTCAATTTCTTCATCAATCTGCTCTGACGAAGCAGCAGAATGATCTTCTTCATCAGATCCGCTTGGGATCTCATAATCTTCACCAAAAGGAACAAGGTCCTTTGTTGACATGGAGGAAATTGGAACATCATCAATAGGATTTTCAAAGGAGCTGGTCATTGGCTTCATTTTCTTCGCAGCCGAAGAATTTGACGCAGCTGATGCTTTCCGTTTCTTCACTGCAGCTCGTTCTGCAGCCTTGGTCTTCTTCACATCAGATGCAGATGGAAGAATTGGAGTTGGTGTTGGCGCAGGAGGAGCTGAGGAATCTGGTTGATTTTCCTCATGTGCAACTGATGCGCTTCCTGACTTGTTCGGTTTCTTGAGCGCACCACTAGTGGATGCCCCGCAATTTCTTCGGCCGCTCGAATGGGATCATCAGCCACAGGCTGGCATTGTCTTCAAAGAGCTGAACTTCATCGTGGTCTTGGCATGTTCTTCGGTCGGTGAGTGAGGCTCCGGCTGAGGAATTTCATGTTGCGTTGGGGCAACAACATTGATGAACTTCTTCGTCGGGTTGATGAATCGACTTTGGCTCCTTGCCAATCAGCATAATAGGAGTTAAATTTGTCGCCGAGGGCTTTGATGTCACCGCATCTTGATAAGTTCTTGATTGTCATCTTGACAATGTTTTTCTTCAACAGTTTCTCCTTTACAGATCATGATTTCTTGATCTCTCGGCAGTATCAAATTTCCATTTCTCCTCTTGGATGAAATGAGTCAAGATGTGACTTTGGCGCTTGTCAACTATAAGTCGGCATAGGAGTGTTTGGGTCCTTGTGCGAGAGATCAATGTAGTCGAGGATCGCTCTTGGATCCAACAAAGATGCACAGTGTGCCTTTGGCTCTAGCGGCCCTTTCTTGGCGGTCTCGATGATTTCCGCAAGTTCATCATCATCAGCCTCATCATCTTCGTGGCTCTTGGAAGGCAACCTGTTTCTTCTTGGGACTTGGCGAGGACCTCGTCCATTTGTGGCCTTAGTCTTGGCAGAGTCGGGCGGATGAAGAATTTGGTGCAGTGAGGAACTTGCTGAAACACCAGAGGCAATGGAGATGCCTGCAGTCCTTTGGCACGTGGCCAGATGCACAGGTGCTGAGGACTTTGTCGGAACTGCTGAGGACTTGGGTGGAGCTGCTGAGGACTTGGGAGGAGCAGGAGCAGCATGAGGAATTGGCCGTGAGGGCACAACTGACGAACTTGGCCGTGAGGGCACTGTTGGTGAAGCACTTGGCTTGTGTGCGGGCTTCTTTGCCATAGATTTTCTTGGCTTGACAGAGGCCTCGATGGCAGCAACATGTGAGTCCTCATTAAATTTCCTCACCGCCTCGTTGGCTTGTCTTGCCAATTTGGCTTGGCGCTTGGCCCATTCTTGAGAAAGTCCTCACCACGCTTGATCTTTGGTGGGGTCGACTTCTTGACCAGGTGCCAATGGAGCTCTTGGGCATGGAGGATTGAGAGCGAATTTCTTCATGTACTTTGGAGTTACATATCTGTACTCCCTCCATTCCCGTGCCCATCTCCTTTCAATCCTTTGAATGCGCACCTTGCGCTGATTTTTGTTCTCTTTGCCGAACTCGGCTTCATCAGGTGTGCAATAATCAGCATATATTTCCTCAGGAATCTCAAACGCAGTCATGACCTCAGGCCTCTTTCCTCCTTTTTGTGGCTTCTTTCCTTCTACCATATTCTTCAGCTGAGGAATTTGAACAGTCGAATTCTCTGAAGAAGTATGCAACTTTTCTTCGAGGAACGGTGCAAATGAGTTAAGTTGATGAGAACCTAGTGATTCAGCAGCGGACATGAGTACCTGTGAACAGAGTATAGTTGTGAGGAATTTGGAGAGGTCATATGCGTTCTCAGAAGGTTTTTCAAAAAGAACTAGTTTGAGGAATTTGACCAGATGAGCGTTGAAGAATTTCACTAAGCGATCTTTGTCTTAGTTCCAGAGTTGTATAGATCGAGGATCCACACAATTGAGGAATCTTGAAGAAAATCATTTCTTAGAGAAACAAATCAAGAGCATATTTTGTTTGAGGTGTTCATATGTGTGAAGATTTGAAGAATAAACACCTTTGAAGATTTTCAGGAAGGTTTGAGAATCAAAGCGAGTAATAAAAGTAACTTTTAATTACCCGAAGTGAAGAACACGACGAACTAAGAAGAACAGATGGGAAGTTCGTCAGGTTAGATCTTCCATGCCCTAACTTGGCGGAGGAAGACAGCTACGGCGGCGGCGGAGTGAAGATTTCATGATCGGTAGCGAGTATCGTCGGCGACGAGGTCGAGGCGATGAAGCTTTTCCTCACCGGCAACGATGGAGTAGCGGCGCTTAGGGTTTGAGAAGCTCGGCGAGAGAGAGCGGTCGAGCGGAGTAAAGGAAGTGAGGAAGGGAGAGGGGTATATATAGCCACGGTGAAAAACTGTTCGCCAAGATTTGGGATTTAACGTGCCCCTGACCCTTCTCATTCGCTTGACATATGTCACCCACGTACTGAGAAGTGGATATTGTGTTAGATTGTGGGTGAATAGATAAATCTATCGTGGAATGCGGAACGGTTTGAGCGGCAAAAAAAATGAAAGATTGGATAAGATCAGTTTTAAAGTTCCGTTCGCAATTTCTTCAGCTGACAAGGACACAGTGAAGATTTTGAACGAGTTTCAATTAGAACGCACATGAAGAATTTGTGAATAGATTGGGTTGAGTATAGCATAGAGGGGGAAGGGTCCGATCACATTCACTTAGCAGAAAAAGCGAGTTGAAGAAATAGCCATAAGTGAATGTTGTAGAGGACATAAACCCACATATATATAGCCAATGGAAAAAAAATGACGGAAACAGTGAAGATTCTGAAAAGTTGAAGAATTTGAAAAACTGAAGAATTTCAAAAACTGAGGAAAAACTCAAATTGAAGATTTTCAACTTTGGTGGTGGCGTGACCCACCAGATAAGAATGATGATTTCAGACACCGCGCACAATTGTCGAGGGTTACGAGAATCAAATTCTTCATTAATTTCTTCACACTTAGAGTGTTATTCTTCATTGATTGAAGAAAACGTTTCTTCATGTGTTGCACATCTAAGTCATCAATTTTGCATAAGTGTCGGGATGTGTGTCCTTTTCAAAGAACATTCGAAGATTCTAAGATATTTAGCTCACATCGCAACTTGCTAAATCTCTTCTCATCCAAGGGCTTTGTGAAGATATCAGCTAGTTGTTCTTCAGTCTTCACATGCTCTATGGAGATGTCGCTCTTCAACACATGATCACGAAGAAAATGATGACGAATCTGAATGTGCTTTGTCTTGAGTCTTTGAACTGGGTTGTGAGCAATCTTGATGGCACTCTCATTATCACGATGAGAGGCACATTCTTCACGTTGATGCGTAGTCCTTGAGAGTTTGCTTCATCCACAGCAATTGAGCACAACAAGAGCCAGCAGCAATGTATTCAGCTTCTGCGATGAGACGGTGATCGCAATTCTGTTTTTCGAGGACCTACAGCACCAAAGATCGTCCGAGGAAATGACAAGTACCAGATGTTGACTTGCGGTCCACACGATCACCAAAGATAGTCGAGTCGAATATCCAATGAGATCAAAAGTAGAGCCCTTGGGGTACCATAATCCTAGTGTTGGTGTGTGAGCTATATATCAAGAATATTCTTCACAGCCTTATGGTGTGATTCCTTGGTGTAGCTTGAAATCGGGCACACATGCAAACACTAAGCATTATATCTGGCCTAGATGCACATAAGTACAATAGAGAACCAATCATGGGCGGTATACCTTGTGATCAAGTCAATACCATTTTCATCGATTGCATAGATGGCCATTTGTGGGCATAGGAATTTTGACGCCTTTGCAATCTTGCATGCGAATTTCTTGAGGACATCTTGAGGTATTTCTCTGAGATATGAATATGCCATTGTGTTGTTGACGAATTTGAAGACCTAAGAAGAATTTCAACTCTCCGATCATAGACATTTGATATTCTTCACTCATCATATAGGCAAATTCATCACTATAACGTTGGTCGATCAGCCAAAGATAATATCATCAACATATATTTGACACACAAACAGTTCACCATCATATGATTTAGTAAAGAGAGTAGGGTCGAGTGAACGGTGTGAAGCCATTCTTCACGAAGAATTCCTTCAATGTATCATACCACGCCTGTGGGAACCTGTTTGAGACCATAGAGGGCCTTGTTGAGTCTCAAGACTTTGTCGGATTCTTGGATCTTCAAAACCTCGGGGTTGAGCAACATATACTTCTTCCTCGAGCTTACCATTGAGGAATGCACTTTTTACATCCATTTGATATAAAGTGATATTATGATGGTTAGCATAAGCAAGTAACGTGCGAATAGCCTCAAGTCTAGCAATAGGTGCAAAAGTTTCATCGAAATCAATTCCTTCAACCTGTGTGTAGCCTTGAGCTACAAGTCGTGCCTTATTCCTTACCACAAGGCCATTTTCATCTTGCTTGTTGCGGTAGATCCACTTTGTGCCAATGATATTATGCTTGCGAGGATCTGAACATTTGACCAGTTCCCAGACATTGTTGAGCTTGAACTGATGTAATTCTTCTTGCATGGCCTGAATCCACTCAGGCTCAAGAAATGCTTCATCTACCTTAGTGGGCTCTGTGATAGAGACAAAAGCATAGTGCCCACAAAAGTTAGATAAATGTGAAGCTTTTGAGCGTGTGAGAGGACCTGGCGCTTCAATGTCATCGATGATCTTGTCAACTTGCACTTCTTTTGCAATGCGAGGATGAGCTGGTTGTCGTCGAGGAATTTGATCATTTTCCTCAGCACCATTGTCTTCAGCATTATCTTCAGGTGCATCAGCTCGACGTTCTTCGTGTACAGGAATGAATTCTTCACCAGATTCTTCAGTAGGAACGACATCCTCAGTTGCCTTGAACTTGATAGATTCCCCAGGAGCTGGTTCATCTAACACAGAAGGTAGGTGCTCTCTTTGTGAGCCATTAGTTTCATCAAACCGCACATCTACAGTATCAACAATCTTGTGAAGAGCGATGTTGAAGACTCTGTAGGTGTGCGAGTCCTTTCCGTAATGTAAGTGCATCTAGTGCCCCTTAGTGATTTTGGTGTATTGAAGACTTATAGGTTAAGTAACTAATGCGTTTGTGAGTGTACACAGGTCTATAAGTCTATGAGGAGTTTGATAATTACAAGAAAAGTCGACCCTAAAAATGAAGTTCTTCAACTCAAGACTTTGATATTCAAGACTTTACAAGACTTTGAAAGTGAAGAAATTGGTGTGACCTTGAAGACTTGGTATTCATTTGAGGAACATGAAGCGTGAAGACTTTTGTTTTCGTAGTTTCATTTTCTCTTTCTTGAGTCATAGGAAACACCGTCTTCAAAAGGGGTCGAGGAAATACTAAGGAAAAATTTCCATGTGATGCTCAACTCAAAATCCTACACCTACCAATCCCTTCGAGTGAAGCTTTTGAAATCTCATACAGTTCAGTCAATTTCTTGATGATAGAGACGAAGCTCTTACGTCACGAGAATTTGTTCTGACCGAGGAGTTAGGAATTCGCCAATGCGGATTGCCTACACAAGAGGAACATGATAGCCCCGAGGAATTTGATATTCAAATTTCGACCGTTCTTGTCTTCTTGCGCCACCTGTCCCAAAATATCTTATCCACCTAACGGTCATATCATTGAAGGGCATTTATGTCTTATCATGTCGGGCTGCTCCCTAGGCTATAAATAGCCGCCCCCTACAACCACTTGCTGGTTGGCTGCTCCGAGAGAACTTGACACTTGTCATTTGAGAGCAACCCATCCTCTGAGGAATTTGAGCGAAAATCATCAAGTGAGGAAGAAAAACCCAAAAACCAAACCCCAACAAACCCAAAGTGATTGAGCATCACTGAAGAAATTGATCCTGCGTGGATCCGACGCTTGTTACCTTTGAAGACTGTGCTTCTTCCAGACGGTTAGGCGTCAAGGTCTAGAGCATCCAAGAGGAATTGTGGATCGCCGAGTGACCAAGTATGTGAAGGTTTGGAAGTCGCCTGAAGACTTACCACGAGTGATTGGACGAGGTCTGCGTGACCTTAGTTCAAGGAGAATACGGTGAGGACTTGGTGTCTGAGCTGCGTGCTCGATGATCGGTGTCCGGACTGTGTGTCCTCGAGTTTAAATACTCAGCCGCTCCAACCAGACGTATAACCGAGACAACAGTTGGAACTGGTCTACCAAATCATTGTCTTCACCAACCTAATCGGTTCTATTTCCTCAACCCTTTCATTTCCTCATTCTTGTGTTGAGTGTTTGTTCATATCTGTGTTTGAAGACTTTGATGAAGACTTTCTCAATTTCCTTAGTTCAATTTCTTGATCGATTGTCTTCATCTTGTGTTATCCTGTGATTACGCTTTACGTACTCCGTGATTGTCTTCATTTCATCATGATGACAATGCTTGTAATCTGTTATGCTTACTTCGAGTACTTATTCATTGCAAGTATTTCTTCGCTAAGGAATTTCCTCACCGCAAATTCCTCAGTGAAGAATTCATAAAAATCGCCTATTCACCCCCCCTCTAGTCGATATAACGCACTTTCACGTAACCAAGCATAAAACCTTCATGTGCTTTCGGTGCAAATTTAGAACTGTGATGAGGATCTCTAATCCAGCATTTAGCACCGAAGACTTTGAAATAACTCACATTGGGTTTCTTGTCAGTGAGGAGTTCATAGGCAGTCTTCTTGAATAATTTGTGAAGTTACACTCTATTGATGATGTGGCACGCGGTATCAATTGCATCAATCCAAAAACGACTAGGTGTTTTGTATTCATCAAGCATATCGCGAGCCATCTCAACAAGAGTTCTGTTCTTGCGCTCCACGACGCCATTTTGCTGAGGAGTATAGGGAGCAGATAACTCATGAGTAATACCAAGTTCATAAAGATAGTCATCAAGACCGGAATTCTTGAACTCAGTTCCATTGTCACTTCTGATGTGCCTGATCTTCACACCAAAGTTGGTTGAAGCCCTCGAGGAAAATCGTTTGAATACTTCTTGCACTTCATGTTTGTAAGTAACAATGTGTACTCATGTGTAACGAGAGTAATCATCAACAATAACAAAGCCATATAGAGATGCATCATTAGTGACTGCCGAGTAATGATTAGGACCGAAGAGATCCATGTGAAGCAATTCGAAGGGACGAGTAGTGGTCATGATAGTCTTCGCTGGATGCTTGGCCTTGGTCATCTTTCCAGCTTCACATGCTCCACACAAGTGATCCTTGAGGAATTTGACATTCTCAATGCCAATGACATGCTTCTTCTTTGCAAGCGTGTGCAAATTCCTCATGCCTGCGTGACCAAGTCGCCGATGCCATAGCCAGCCTTCTGAAGCTTTTGCAAGTAGCCACACGGCTGGTTGTGGTCCTGTAGATAAATCAACAATATACAAGTCTCCTCTCCTAAAGCCTTGAAGACTTTGGAATTGTCGACTTCCATAATCACAACACAACGATACTTGCCAAAGATAACAACCATATCAAGATCACAAAGCATTGAGATCGACATGAGGTTGTATCCTAAGGACTCAACAAGCATGACTTTGTCCATGTGTATGTCCTTAGAGATCGCAACCTTACCAAGACCCAATACGACTTTTGCCTTTGTCAAAAAAGACGATATGCTTGAGATGTGACGGTGATAAGGAGTATCCATCAATAGATTCTTGTCACCGGTCATGTGATTTGTACATCCACTATCGAGGACCCACTCATTGGCTTTGGGTTGATCATCCTGCAGATGAATTAGTGCAACTTACGATCTCATATACTTCATCGGTGAAGAATATGATATCAAGTTAATCAGATGAATTTCATCGACAAAGATAATGATAAGTAGTATGAGGACGTGTGAAATGAAAGTTCATTTCTTCATGATTAGCTGCGTCCTTTCGAGCATTTTTGTCGGGCCCTAGCAAATTCTTGAGACGTTAAAGCACGCCCGGAGACCTGACCCTCGCAGAAGAGGTTAGTTCTTTTCTTCACCACCCACATCTCAAGGGGTGGCAAAGAGTTCATCACTCTGCGAGCACCATATAAGAATGGTGGCATAGAGGCCAATCCATTTCATTTCACATAAGAGGGTTAGGGTAAGCATATGAATAAGCAAAGAAATTCTTGAGGACTTATGAACATATTGGTTTGAAGAATAATTCACATATTCATAGCCCTTAGCTCTACCTCACGAAACGAGTTGTTAGCACGATGATAATCATATGAGGACTTTGATCCTTTTGAGGAATTTGATCCACGTGAGGAATTTGGTCCGTATGAGGACTTGGATCCATATGAAGAATTTGGTCCATATGAAGAGTTTGATCTGGAGTTCCTATTCTTCACGGTGGTGTCATGAGGACATTCACCAAGACTTTCAAGGCACTTCTTGAGAACCCAGATTTTCTTCATAGGGAAACGTTCTGCAGCTTAGTGCCAACATATCTAGCAAATACTTCACCATTCTGATTTTTGAACAGTTTATAGTTGAGTCAAATGACTCATCGGAAGAATGAGGAGATTCGCATGTAAAGCCAGATAAGTTAGATGGATCAATGGAGGTCCCTTTGCAGCTACCCATGAGGTTTTGGGATCTTGCTCGGGCTTCCAATATGTTCCATCAGCATTGAGTTTCCTCTCAAAGGCAATACCCTCTTTCCTAGGGTTCTGTTGAGGATCTGCTTTTAAGCACATCACAAAGAGTCGATGCCCTTTGAGGCTTTTGTACATGCTGTCATGTACAATTCCTTCAACCCTGCATCGTCGAGGATACTAGCAAAGTCCTCGGATGAGGAATTAGTGATAGCAGAGGCAGTGAAGAATTTGTAACAGTTGAAGCATTTGAACATTCGGTGAAGAATTAGCGATTCACGTTCAATGCACTTTAAGCATGGAGGAACAAATTCTTCACGAGAAGCGCTGATTTGTTGAGCAAGTAATGAATCGCGCTCCTTCTGAAGATCTTCATAACTCACTCTTAGCTTCTCAAGATCTTGCTTTCTTTGAAGAAATTCATAAGAAAGTTTCTTATGATCAGACAAGAGAGTGTTATGATGACCTTGAAGACTGTCAAATCTAGACTGAGGTCTCTGAAGATTTTCAGTCAGGGCTTTAGTGCGATCCATTTCTTCACCTAACATATCGTCACTTTTATCTAGCATGTTTTGAACCTTTTCAAAAGCCCTTTGTTGTTTTACAACAATCTTAGCAAGTTTTGAGTAGCTGGGCTTTAGATCTTCATCAGATTCATTTTCACTAGATTCAGAGGAGGTATATTTGAGTACCTTGGCACCCTTTGCCATGAAGCAATAGGTGGGAGCGTAGTCATCACTATCTTCATCAGCCTTGTTGGTGAGGTCATTTTCTTCAGAGTTGAAGATGGACTTGTTGATTAAAGCAAAGATAGCTAGAGCTAGACTCGCCACACGGCACTCAGATTCTTCCGATGCCTCCTCTTCCTCATGTTCCTCGATTCAGCTTGAGTCCATTTCCTTGCCAATGAATGCCCGAGCCTTTTTGGAGCTGCTCTTCTTGTGAGAAGAAGGCTTTGAGGATTTTGATGATGAAGATTTGACGATTTCTTCTTCTTCTTAGCGTCATCGAACTGTAATCCTTGTATTTCTTGTTCTTTAATTCCTTTTCACCGAGGACAATCTTGGATGTAGTGACCAGGTTTCTTACATTTGTGGCAAAGTCTTCTCTTATAGTCACCGGATGAGGAATCACTGCTCCTTGAGGATTTTCCAAAGCGCCACGTCTTGAGAACTTCTGAATTTCTTCACGAGCGAGTGCTAGCTCTGGCTCAATTCTTCATGATCTCCAAGGCTACTACCGAGTCTTCACAATCAGATTCAGACACAGCCTTGGCCTTGAGGCACGTGATTTTCCATAGCTAGAACCATAGAGATCTCTCTTTTGAAGAAGTGGAAATCATGAGTATTTAGCCTCTCGAGGATATCAATGGATCAAGTGACTTGTAGTAGTCAAGACGCTCTTGTATCATCGATGCGCGGAGTGTCTGTAAGTGCATCTAGTGCCCTTAGTGATTTTGGTGTATTGAAGACTTATAGGTTAAGTAACTAATGCGTTTGTGAGTGTACACAGGTCTATAAGTCTATGAGGAGTTTGATATTTACTGAGAAAAGTCGAACCCTAAAAATGAAGTTCTTCAATGAAGACTTTGATATTCGAAGACTTTACGAAGACTTTGAAAGTGAAGAAATTGGTGTGACCTTGAAGACTTGGTATTCATTTGAGGAACATGAAGCGTGAAGACTTTTGTTTTCGTAGTTTCATTTTCTCTTTCTTGAGTCATAGGAAACACCGTCTTTGTTAAAGGGGTCGAGGAAATACTAAGGAAAAATTTCCATGCGATGCTCAACTCAAAATCCTACACCTACCAATCCCTTGAGTGAAGCTTTTGAAATCTCATACAGATTCAGTCAATTTCTTGATGTGAGACGAAGCTCTTACGTCATTTGAGAATTTGTTCGATCGAGGAGTTAGGAATTCGCCAGTCTGAATTGCCTACGATGAGGAACATGATAGCCCCGAGGAATTTGATATTCAAATTTCCGACCGTTCTTGTCTTCTTGCGCCACTGTCCCAAAATATCTTATCCACCTAACGGTCATATCATTGAAGGGCATTTATGTCTTATCATGTCGGGTTGCTCCCTAGGCTATAAATAGCCGCCCCTACAACCACTAGCTGGTTGGCTGCTCGAAGAACTTGACACTTGTCATTTGAGAGCAACCCATCCTCCGAGGACTTTGAGCGAAAATCATCAAGTGAGGAAAACCCAAAACCAAACCCCTACAAACCCAAAGTGATTGAGCATCATCAAGAAATTGATCCTGCGTGGATCCGACACTTGTTACCTTTGAAGACTGTGCTTCTTCCGGATGGTTAGGCGTCAAGGTCTAGAGCATCAAGAGGAATTGTGGATCGCCGAGTGACCTAGTATGTGAAGGTTTGGAAGTCGCCTGAAGACTTACCACGAGTGATTGGACGAGGTCTGTGTGACCTTAGTTCAAGGAGAACACGGTGAGGACTTGGTGTCCTGAGCTGCGTGCTCAGCGACTGGGTGTCCGGGACTGTGTGTCCTCGAGTTTAAATACTCAACCGCTCCAACCATACGTACAACTGAGACAGCAGTTGGAACTGGTCTACCAAATCATTGTCTTCACCAACCTAACTGGTTCTATTTCCTCAACCCTTTCCTTTCCTCATTACTGTGTTGAGTGTTTGTTCATATCTGTGTTTGAAGACTTTGTCTGAAGACTTTCACAATTTCCTCAGTTCAATTTCTTCAGTCTGTTTGTCTTCATCTTGTGTTATCCTGTGATTACGCTTTCTGTACTCTGTACTTGTCTTCATTTCATCATGATGACCATGCGTGTATTCTGTCATGCTTACTTCTGAGTACTTATTCCGCTGCAAGTAGTTCTTCGCTAAGGAATTTCCTCACTAGCAAATTCCTCAGTGAAGAATTCATAAAAATCGCCTATTCACCCCCCTCTAGTCGATATAACGCACTTTCAGGTTGGTATCGAGCAAGGTACTCCCTTGTTACGTGTGATTTTGATTTAACCACCGGAGTTTTAGTTATGTCGACCGCAGTATGATCAAGGTCTCAGCAGGGGTGTCCTACCTTCGATGGGACGGACTACCCCTCTTCGGAAGAACAAAATGCGAATGCATCTTGAAGCAATTGACAACGATCTACGGTTTGTTGTGACAAAAGGTGTTTCCTCACCACACCTTCTTTGAATGATGCTGATGTGAAGAGATTCAAGCAACTCGATTCTCAAGCGAAGAATATCATATGTGGCCATCGAGCAAAGGTCAATATGGAAGAGTGAGTGCTTTGGAATCGCCAAACTCATCCGGGACAGGCTGTCCAAAGTAAATGAAGGTGTTTCAACTCGGTGTGACTCTCGAGTTGATGTTCTTCGGAATCTCTTCAACCGCTTCAAAAGACTCGACAACGAAAATGTTCAACAAACCTTCGATTGCCTCACTGACATCTCAAATGAGCTTCAAGCACTTGGTGCCACTGACATCACCGACCATGAGGTGGTGAAGAAATTGCTAAGATCGCTTGATTCCTCATTTGATACTCTGGCACTGATGATACAAGAACGAGCTGACTACAAGTCTCTTGATCCTGCTGATATCCTCGAAGGCTAAATACTCACGAGTTCCAGCTTCTTTGAAAGAGAGATCTCTATGGTTACGGCTATGGAAAAACACGTGCCACAAGGCCAAGGCAGTGTCCGAATCGAGAGTGAATACTCGGTAGTAGCCTTGGAGATCTGAAGAATTTGGCCAGAGCTAGCACTGCTCGTGAAGAAATTCCAGAAATTCTCAAGACGTGGTCGCTTTGGAAAATCCTCAAGAAGCAGTGATTCCTCATCTAGTGACTATAAGAGAAGACTTTGTCACAAATGCAAGAAACCTGGTCACTATAGCCAAGATTGTCCTCAGTGGGAAAAGGAATTGAAGAAGAAGAAACACAAGGATTACAGTTCTGATGATGCGAAGAAGAAGAAGAAATCATCGAAATCTTCATCATCAAAACCCTCAAAACCTTCTTCTCACAAGAGGAGCAGCTCCAAAAAGGCTCGGGCATTTATTGGCAAGGAAATGGACTCTGAAGCTGAATCTGAGGAACATGAGGAAGAGGAGGAGTCTGAAGAATCCGAATCTGGTGTGGCTAGTCTGGCTCTTGCTACCGCTTTTGTTAGCAAGTCCATCTTCAACACTGAAGAAACTGACTCCGCCGACAAGCCTGATGAGGATGATGATGACTACGCTCGCACCTATTGCTTCATGGCAAAAGGTGCTAAGGTACTAAATTTCACCTCCTCTGAATCTAGTGAAATGAATCTGATGATGATCTCAAGCCCAGCTATTCTAAACTTGCTAAGATTGCTATAAAACAACAAAGGGCTTTTGAAATGGTTCAAAACATGCTAGATAAGAGTGATGATATGTTAGGTGAAGAAATGGATCGCACTCAAGCCCTGACTGAAAATCTTCAGAAACTTCAGTCTAGGCTTGATAACCTTCAAGGTCATCATAACACTCTCTTATCAGATCATGAGAAACTTTCTTATGAATTTCTTCAAAGAAAGCAAGATCTTGAGAAGCTAAGAGCGAATTATGAAGATCTTCAGAAGGAGCGCGATTCATTACTTGCTCAACAAATCAGCACTTCTCAAGAAGATTTTGTTCCTCCATGCTTAAAGTGCATTGAGCGTGAATCGCTAATTCTTCACCAATGTTCAAATGCTTCAATCATACAAATTCTTCACCTGCCTCTGCTATCACTAATTCCTCACCGAGGACATTGCTAGTATCACCGACGATGCAGATGAAGGAATTGTACATGACAGCATGTACAAAAGCCTCAAAGGGCATCGACTCTTTGTGATGTGCTTAAAAGCAGATCCTCAACAGAACCCTAGGAAAGAGGGTATTGCCTTTGAGAGGAAACTCAATGCTGATGGAACGTCTTTGGAAGCCCGAGCGGTATCCCAAAACCTCATGGGTTGCTGCAAAGGGACCTCCAGATTGATCCATCTACCTTATCTGGCTTCACATGCGAATTTCCTCATTCTGCTGATGAGTCATTTGACTCAAACTATAAACTGTTCAAAAATCAGAATGGTGAAGTATTTGCTAGATATGTTGGCACTAATCTGCAGAACGGTTCCCCTATGAAGAAAATCTGGGTTCCCAAGAAGTGCCTTGAAAGTCTTCAGGTGAATGTCCTCATGACACCACCTGTGAAGAATAGGAACTCCAGATCAAATTCTTCATATGGACCAAATTCTTCATATGGATCCAAGTCCTCATACGAACCAAATTCCTCACGTGGATTAAACTCCTCAAAAGGATCAAAGTCCTCATATGATTATCATCGTGCTAACAACTCTGTTTCGCAGGGTAGAGCTAAGGGCTATGAATATGTGCATTATTCTTCAAACCAATATGTCCATAAGTCCTCGAAGAATTTCTCTGCTTATTCATATGCTTACCCTAACCCCTCTTATGTGAAACGAAATGGTTTGGCTTGTATGCCACCATTCTCGTATGGTGCTCGCAGAGTGATGAACTCTTTGCCACCCCTTCAGATGTGGGTGGTGAAGAAAAAGAACTAATCTCTTCTGCAGGGTCAGGTCTCCAGACGTGCCTTAACGTCTGAAGAATTTGCTGGGGGCCTGACAAAATGCCTGAAAGGACGCAGGCTAATCATGATGAAATGAACTTTCATTTCACACGTCCTCATTCTGCTTATCTGAATACTGATTGATGAAATTCATCTGATGAACTTGATATCATATTCTTCACTGATGAAGTATATGAGATCGTAAGTTGTACTAATTCATCTGCAGGATGATCAACCCAAAGCCACCGAGTGGGTTCTCGATAGTGGATGTACAAATCACATGATCGGTGACAAGAATCTATTGATGGATGCTCCCTTATCACCGTCACATCTGAAGCATATCATCTTTGGCCGACAAAGGCAAAAGTCGTATTGGGACTTGGTAAGGTTGCTATCTCTAAGGACATGCACATGGACAAAGTCATCCTTGTTGAGTCTTTAGGATATAACCTCATGTCGGTCTCAATGCTTTGTGATCTTGATATGGTAGTTATCTTTGGCAAGTATCGTTGTGTTGTGATTATGGAAGTGACAATTCCAAAGTCTTCAAGGCTTTAGGAGAGGAGACTTGTATATTGTTGACTTCTCCACAGGTCCACAACCAGCCATGTGCCTACTTGCAAAAGCTTCAGAAGGCTGGCTATGGCATCGACGACTTGGTCACGCAGGCATGAGGAATTTGCACACACTTGCAAAGAAGAAGCATGTCATTGGCATTGAGAATGTCAAATTCCTCAAGGATCACTTATGCGAGCCCGTGAAGCTGGAAAATGACCAAGGCCAAGCATCCAGTGAAGACTATCATGACCACTACTCGTCCCTTGAATTGCTTCACATGGACCTCTTTGGTCCCAATCATTACTCAATTGTCACTAATGATGCATCTCTTTATGGCTTTGTTATTGTTGATGATTACTCTCGTTACACATGGGTACACATTGTTACTTACAAAAATCAAGTGCGGAAGTCTTCAAACGTTTTTCTTCGAGGGCTTCAACTAACTTTGGTGTGAAGATCAAGCACATCAGGAGTGACAATGGAACTGAGTTCAAGAATTCCGGTCTTGATGACTATCTTGATGAACTTGGTATTACTCATGAGTTATCTGCTCCTTATACTCCTTAGCAAAACGGCGTCGTGGAGCGCAAGAACAGAACTCTGGTTGAGATGGCTCGCACTATGCTTGATGAATACAAAACGCCTTGTCGTTTCTGGATTGAAGCAATTGACACTGCGTGCCACATCATCAACAGAGTATATCTTCACAAATTCTTCAAAAAGACTGCCTATGAACTCCTCACTGACAAGAAACCTAATATAAGTTATTTCAAAGTCTTCGGTGCTAAATGTTGGATTAGAGATCCTCACCACAACTCTAAATTTGCACCGAAAGCACATGAAGGTTTTATGCTTGGTTACGGAAAGGACTCGCACACCTCAGAGTCTTCAACATCGCTCTTCACAAGATTGTTCACATCAGATGTGCGGTTCGATGAAACTAATGGCTCGCAAAGAGAGCACCTACCTTCTGTGTTAGATTAACCAGCACCGAGGATTCCATCGAGTTCAAGGCAACCGAGGATGTCATTCCTACTAAAGAAACTGCTGAAGAATTCATTCACATGCGCCAAGAACGTCGAAATGATGCACTGAAGACAATCTGAAGAAAATGGTGCCGAGGAAAATGATCAAATTCCTCGAAGACAACCAGCTCATCCTCGCGTTTTAAAAGAAGTGCAAGTGGAGAAGATCATCAATGACATTAAAGCGCCAGGTCCTCTCACACGCTCAAAAGCTTCACATTTATCTAACTTTTGTGGGCACTATGCTTTTGTCTCTATCACAGAGCCCACTAAGGTAGATGAAGCATTTCGAGCCGAGTGGATTCAGGCCATGCAAGAAGAATTACATCGATTCGAGCTCAACAACGTCAGGAACTGGTCAAACGTCCAGATCCTCGCAAGCATAATATCATTGGCACAAAGTGGATCTATCGCAACAAGCAAGATGAAAATGGTCTTGTGGTGAGGAATAAGGCACGACTAGTAGCTCAAGGCTACACGCAGTTGAAGGAATTGACTTGATGAAACTTTTGCACTGCCGCTAGACTTGAGTCTATTCGCATATTACTCGCCTATGCTAACCATCACAATATCATTTTGTATCAAATGGATGTGAAAAGTGCATTCCTCAATGGTAAGCTTGAGGAAGAAGTATATGTTGCTCAACCCCCAGGTTTTGAAGATCCAAAGAATCCTGACAAAGTATTCAGACTAAATAAGGCCCTCTATGGCCTCAAGCAAGCCCCTCGGGCGTGGTATGATACATTGAAGGAATTCTTAGTGAAGAATGGCTTCACACCCGGTTCACTCGACCCTACTCTCTTTACTAAATCTTATGATGGTGAACTCTTTGTGTGCCAAATATATGTTGATGATATTATCTTTGGCTGTACTGACCAACGTTATAGTGATGAATTTGCCTATATGATGAGTTAAGAATATCAAATGTCTATGATGGGAGAGTTGAAATTCTTCTTAGGTCTTCAAATTAAATCAACAACACAATGGCATATTCATATCTCGGAGAAATACCTCAAAGATGTCCTCAAGAAATTCGGCATGCAAGATTGCAAAGGTGTCAAAATTCCTATGCCCACAAATGGCCATCTATGCAATCGATGAAAATGGTATTGACTTGATCACAAGGTATACCGCTCCATGATTGGTTCTTTATTGTACTTATGTGCATCTAGGCCAGATATAATGCTTAGTGTTTGCATGTGTGCCCGATTTCAAGCTACACCGAAGGAATCACACCATAAGGCTGTGAAACATATTCTTCGATATCTAGCTCACACACCAACACTAGGATTATGGTACCCCAAGGGCTCTACTTTTGATCTCATCGGATATTCTGATTCTAACTATGCTGGTGATCGTGTGGACCGCAAGTCAACATCTGGTACTTGTCATTTCCTCGGACGATCTTTGGTCTGTTGGTCCTCGAAGAAACAGAACTGCGTATCACTATCCACTGCGGAAGCTGAATACATTGCTGCTGGCTCGTGTTGTGCTCAATTACTATGGATGAAGCAAACTCTCAAGGACTACGGCATCAACGTGAAGAATGTGCCTCTCTATAATGAGAGTGCCATCAAGATTGCTCACAACCCAGTTCAGCACTCGAAGACAAAGCACATTCAAATTCGTCATCATTTTCTTCGTGATCATGTGTTGAAGGGCGACATCTCCATCGAGCACGTGAAGACTGAAGAACAGCTAGCTGATATCTTCACTAAGCCCTTGGATGAGAAGAGATTTAGCAAGTTGTGGTGTGAGCTAAATATCTTAGAATCTTCGAATGTTCTTTGAAAAGGCACACATCCTAACACTTATGCAAAATTGATGACTTAGATGTGCAACACATGAAGAAACGTTTTTCTTCAATCAATGAAGAATAACACTCTTAGTGTGAAGAAATTAATGAAGAATTTGATTCTCAGAACCCTACGACAATTGTACGCAGTGTCTGAAATCATCATTCTTATACGGTGGGTCACGCCACCACCAAAGTTGAAAATCTTCAATTTGAGTTTTTCCTCGCTTTTGAAATTCTTCGAGTTTTCAAATTCTTCAACTTTGCAAAATCTTCACTGTTTCCGTCGTCTTTCTTCATTGGCTATATATATATATGGGTTTATGTCCTCTACAGCATTCACTTATGGCTATTTCTTCAAGTCGCTTTTTCTGCTAAGTGAATGTGATCGGACCCTTCCCCCTCTATGCTATACTCAACCCAATCTATTCACAAATTCTTCATGTGCGTTCTACTTTGAAACTCGTTCAAAATCTTCACTGTGTCCTTGACAGTTGAAGAAATTGCAACGGAACTTTAAAACAAATCTTATCCAAACCTTCGTTTTTACCGCTCAAACCGTTTCGCATCCCACGATGCATTACTCTATTCACCCACGATCGTACACGATCTCCACTACACAGTACGTGGGTGACACATGTCGTGAGAAGGGAAATAGTCAGGGGCATGTTCGTCCTAAATCTTCGGGCGATCCGTTTTTCACCGTGTCTATAAATACCCTCTTCCCTTCCTCACTCTTTTACTCTGCCGATCTCTCTCTCCGCCGAGCTCCTCAAACCCTAAGCGCCGCCGCTTCTCCATCGTCAGCCGGTGAGGAAAAGCTTCACTGCCTTGACCTCGTCGCCGACGTACTCGCGCCGACCGCGGAAATCCTCACTCCGCCGCCGCCGTAGCTGTCTTCCTCCGCCAAGTTAGGGCGTGGAAGATCTAAACGGACGAACTTCCCAACTGTTCTTCTCAGTTCGTCGTGTTCTTCAATTCGGGTAAATTAAAAGTTACTTTTATTACTCACTTTGATTCTCAAATCTTCTTCAAATTCTTCAAAGGTGTTTATTCTTCAAATCCTCACACATATGAACACCTCAAATGTCTTGATTCGTTTCTCTAAGCAATGATTTTCTTCAAGATTCCTCAATTGTGTGGATCCTCGATCTATACAACTCTGGAACCTAAGACAAAGAACGCTTAGTGAAATTCTTCAAGGCTCATCTGGTCAAAATCCTCAAAACTTGTTTTTTTTAAACCTTCCGAGAACGATATGACCTCTCCAAATTCCTCGCGCCTATACTCTGTTCACAGTACAAATGTCCGCTTTGAATCCCTAGGTTCTCATCAACTTAACTCATTTGCAGCGTTCCTCGAAGAAAAACTGCATACTTCTTGAAAAACTCAATTGTTCAATTTCCTCAATCAAGAAAATGGCGGACGGTAAGAAGCCACGAAGGGAGGAAAGAAACCCGAGGTTATGACAGCGTTTGAAATCCTTGAGGAAATATATGCTGACTCATCGCACACCGGATGAAGAAAGCAAAAATCAACGCAAGGTGCGATTCGTAAGATT
The DNA here is from genome assembly GCA_021605205.1 of Aegilops longissima. NCBI lineage: Eukaryota > Viridiplantae > Streptophyta > Magnoliopsida > Poales > Poaceae > Aegilops > Aegilops longissima. The sequence goes on from CM038679.1 coordinate 469,774,578, forward strand.
GAGCGGAGATGGGCACGGAATGGAAGTAATACAGATATGTAACTCCTAAGTACATGAAGAAATTCGCTCTAAATCCTCCATGCCCAAGAGCTCCTTTGGCACTGCCAAGTAGCTGATCCCACAAGCATCAAACGAGGTGAGGACTTTCCTGATGAATGGGCTAAACGCCAAGCAAAATTGGCAAAGCAAGCAAAGGAAGCAGTGAAGAAATTCAATGAGGATTCTGCCGCTGCTACTGCCACTGAGGTCTCGGTCAAACCGAGGAAATCAATGCAAAAGAAGCCTGCTCACAAGCCAAGTGCTTCATCATCTGCGCCCTCACGGCCAAGTTCCTCAGCAGCACCTTCCAATCAATTTCCTCACACTGCTGCTGTTCCACCAAAGTCCTCAACAGCTCCGTCAAAACCTTCAGTTCCTGTGCACCTAGCTACATGTCAAAGGACTGCTGGTTTCTCAATTGCCTCAGGCATTTCTGCAAGTTCCTCAGCTGCTCCCATTTCTTCATCTGGCCCGACTCAGCTGAAGACCAAAGCTACAATGGGCGAGGTCCTAGGCCTAGCCAAAGGAAGAAACAGGTTGCATTCCATGTGCCATCGATGATGAGGCATCGATAAAGAACTTCATGAAATCATCGAGACCGTCAAGTAAGGGCCGCTAGAGCCAAAGGTACATCTGCCCTTCGCTATTGGACCGAAGAAAGTCCTCGACTTTATTGATCTACGCACAATGATCCCAATACCCCTTCTTCGACCTTCATCGACACTGGACAAAGTCATGCGCTGACTCACTTCATCATTTGAAGAAAAATGGAAGTTTGAGAAGGCAAGGGAAATCAAAAGGCTCAATACAGAAGGAGAAGTTTCAAGAAAACGTTGTCAAGATGACACCGAGGAGCTTCTCGAGTCCAAACTGAAATTCAAGACCTAAGCAAAACTTGATTCCTACTATGCTGATTGGCAAGGAGCCAAGACCAGATTAAATCAACTGACGAAGAAATTCACAAATGTTGCTGCCCGATGCAACATGAAATTCCTCAGTGAAGCCTCACTCAGCCCTCTTGAAGAAAATGCCAAGACCGGCGATGACGTTCAACTCTTTGAAGAAAATGCTGATTCCAGGGCTGATGATCCCATTCCAGCCGCTGAAGAAATTGCCAGGGCACCCACTAGTGGTGCACCTGAAGAAATTGCTCAAGACAATGGAACTGCACCATTTGCTCCTGAAGAAACTGAACCAAATTCCTCAGCTCCTCCTGCGCCAACTCCAGCTCCAATTCTTCCATCTGCTTCTGATGTGAAGAAAACCAAGGTTGCAGAACGAGCTGCTGTGAAGAAAAGGAAAGCATCTGCTGCGTCAGATTCTTCGGCTGCGAAAAAAATGAAGCCAATGACCAGCTCATTCGAAAATCCAATTGATGTTGTTCCAATTTCCTCCATGCCATCAAAGGAAGTTGTTCCTTTTGGAGAAGACTATGAGATCCCAATCGGATCTGATGAAGAACATCAGTCTGCTGCTTCGTCAGAGCAAATTGATGAAGAAATTGAAGTGGAAGCAATTCCTTCAACCCCGCTTATTTCCTCATCGACTATGAAATTCCTCGGTGTCTTTGAAGAAATTGAAGATGAAGATGTGGATATTGGATGCACCACTCCGGGATAAATGATGACTTTTGGGAAAGTCAGCATCCCAATACTCCTCTCTTCACCCCGCTCCAACAAGTTCCTCGGTCTCCTGCTCAAACAGTCCAAATGGACTCTGAAGAAAATCAACCCAATCGGTTCCGTGCATGAAGAAATTCCAGCCACTAGTCTCGATGAAACTGCTTCTGCTGATAATCCTCGGTACTTTTGTTGAGGAACAAGAAATTCCTCGGTCAAGAACCTGAACTTACGATTCTGAGGTGGTGATGCAACTCATCGACACCCTCTGCCCAAGCAAAAGAATCCGTTTTCAAGCAAGCAAAAGTTCAAGGCTGAAGATTTCTTTGCGAGCATGTGTTCTTCATGAATATAATCCATATGATTACGCTCGCATTAGGAAGAGGCGTTTACGGACTGCCACCAAGCCAACTTCTATTCCTCGGTGCTTTTCAACAAGGATAAAATCTTGATCATGCTCATATTCCTCATGTGGATATGGAGTCGCTGCCGAGCTTTGAGCCATCCTCGGTGTTCTTCACGACGCAGACTTCTAAACTTCTGCCGATATTTGTGATCGGAACGAAGAGCTAATTCTTCAGTTTTATGCAACATCGCACATCACCGGAGACGCCAAGACGTGAACTCATGGGTCTTAGATTGGATGACCGAAAATACTCACTACAAGGCACCAAGAATCGAATTGCTTCGTGCCTTACCACTCGATCCTCCGCTTGATGGTGCCGTCGTATCTCGACGAAAAAGAACTTTCAAATCACTATATGCAAGTCTTGATGAAGCCTTTGAAGCCAAGGCAGGCCCAAGAACCAAATTCCTCGTCAAGGAATTATTATATGTCGTCGGACGGTCTATCGAATTCGACGAAGACTATGAGTCCTATCAAAGGCCGCGACTGCATACGATGAAGAAGTCGTTGGCATCATGAAGAATATGCTTTTCAACATCATCCATGGCGTTCCGTCAACTTCCATGATTTCTTCAAGAGGACTCGCAAACATTGCTATGTCACCTTTTGAGCTGAAGCCTTATCGCCTTGGATTATGAGACTCATCAGTCAAGGTCTTCACTCAATTACAAGGCGATACTTTGAACCACTGCAGCTACCGCCCCGATTGAAGTCCTCAAATGGACATTTACCTCACCGATGACAAGGGCAAGGCTCTCGCTGTGATCGATGAAGGCATTCGTCCATTGGATAGGCAGTTTATAAAGCAGCATCCTACTCCACCAATGATGACTCGCCACACATGACTCAGCCGCAAATACCTCGGTCAAGCAAAGTCCTCAAGCTATCGCACCTGTGGTGATGACCGATCGTGAGTTACTCCTCGGTCTTCATCGGAAGGTTGATCGCAATCATAAGTGGGTCAAGCGTCGGTTTGGTACTCTTCTTTACAACATGACCTCAACACACAATGCGGTGAAGAAAACCACTACTACCTCCATGAAACCTTCAAGCGCACTGGCTGTTCTTTCACATGTCTACAATGAAGAAGAACTGACTTCAATGGGTCTCAAGGAAGAATTTGACTGGTCTGCACCTCCTCCGAAGAAATTCAAGAAGGTCAAAGTTCCTTCCTTGGTGGCCAGCTCCTATTCTTCATCTCGCGACACTGATGAAAATGAAGATTTGGAAGATACCGCGGCTGGTCCTACTTCAACAAACAACCCCGACTATGCTGGCGCTCCGTCTTCAACTTGAAATTCTTCACGAGCGTTAGTCCTCAGTTTCGATCCTTTTGGTCATTCGATGACAAAGGGGGAGAAATTTGAGTTAGTCTTCAAGCGGGTCTAGTTTATTGTCTATATACAATATTTTATTTCTATTAAGTTACAACTCTCGTTCTTCTGAAACCTTTTATTGGATCGAGTTGTAATCTTAAACCCGATGGTGCTTTCATACTTTTGATGCATTATGCTCTTGCACCATGCTCTGATTCTCGTGAGCTCTTTGAAAATCTTCATAGCAAATCGATTTGGGCTCTGATACTCTTGATGCGTTACATTGCATAACATCAAGCACCATATTTCATCATGCATTTCAAATTCTTCATATTATATGTTAAATGCGTGTATGAATTACAAGATATAGGGGGAGATCTCCACGATTCAATTCTTCAAATGTGCATTGCCTCAAAAGCAAATTCCTCACTATGCGCATCTTCAGGGGGAGTTCTTCTATATCTTGCAATCAAATTCCTCATTATCGATATTTACACTTCATATGTTTATCCCGTTGAAAACTTAACCTATATTGTCATCAATCACCAAAAGGGGAGATTGTAAGTGCATCTAGTGCCCTTAGTGATTTTGGTGTATTGAAGACTTATAGGTTAAGTAACTAATCGTTTGTGAGTGTACACAGGTCTATAAGTCTATGAGGAGTTTGATATTTACAGAGAAAGTCGACCCTAAAAATGAAGTTCTTCAATGAAGACTTTGATATTCGAAGACTTTACGAAGACTTTGAAAGTGAAGAAATTGGTGTGACCTTGAAGACTTGGTATTCATTTGAGGAACATGAAGCGTGAAGACTTTTGTTTTCGTAGTTTCATTTTCTCTTTCTTGAGTCATAGGAAACACCGTCTTTGTTAAAGGGGTCGAGAAATACTAAGGAAAAATTTCCATGTGATGCTCAACTCAAAATCCTACACCTACCAATCCCTTGAGTGAAGCTTTTGGAAATCTCATACAGATTCAGTCAATTTCTTCAATGTGAGAGCGAAGCTCTTACGGTCGCTAAGGAATTTGTTACGGCGAGGAGTTAGGAATTCGCCAGTCTGAATTGCCTACCTGATGAGGAACATGATAGCCACGAGAATTTGATATTCAAATTTCCGACCGTTCTTTGTCTTCTTGGCCACCTGTCCCAAAATATCTTATCCACCTAACGGTCATATCATTGAAGGGCATTTATGTCTTATCATGTCGGGCTGCTCCCTAGGCTATAAATAGCCGCCCCTACAACCACTAGCTGGTGCTTTGCTCCGAGAGAACTTGACACTTGTCATTTGAGAGCAACCCATCCTCCGAGGACTTTGGCGAAAATCAACAAGTGAGGAAAAACCAAAAACCAAACCCTACAAACCCAAAGTGATTGAGCATCACTGAAGAAATTGATCCTGCGTGGATCCGATGCTTGTTACCTTTGAAGACTGTGCTTCTTCCAGACGGTTAGGCGTCAAGGTCTAGAGCATCCAAGAGGAATTGTGGATCGCCGAGTGACCTAGTATGTGAAGGTTTGGAAGTCGCCTGAAGACTTACCACGAGTGATTGGACGAGGTATGTGTGACCTTAGTTCAAGGAGAACACGGTGAGGACTTGGTGTCCTGAGCTGCGTGCTCAGCGACTGGGTGTCCGGGACTGTGTGTCCTCGAGTTTAAATACTCAACCGCTCCAACAGACGTATAACCGAGACAGCAGTTGGGCTGGTCTACCAAATCATTGTCTTCACCAACCTAACTGGTTCTATTTCCTCAACCCTTTCCTTTCCTCATTACTGTGTTGAGTGTTTGTTCATATCTATGTTTGAAGACTTTGACTGAAGACTTTCACAATTTCCTCAGTTCAATTTCTTCAGTCTGTTTGTCTTCATCTTGTGTTATCCTGTGATTACGCTTTCTGTACTCTATACTTGTCTTCATTTCATCATGATGACCATGCGTGTATTCTGTCATTCTTACTTCTGAGTACTTATTCCGCTGCAAGTAGTTCTTCGCTAAGGAATTTCCTCACTAGCAAATTCCTCAGTGAAGAATTCATAAAAATCGCCTATTCACCCCCCCTCTAGTCGATATAACGCACTTTCAGTGTCAAATGAGGAATCAAGCGATCCCAACAATTTCTTCACCAGCTCATGGTCGGTGATGTCAGTGGCACCAAGCGCTTGAAGCTCATTTGTGATGTCAGTGAGGCGATCGAAGGTTTGTTGAACATTTTCGTTGTCGAGTCTTTTGAAGCGGTTGAAGAGATTGTGAAGAACATCAACTCGAGAGTCACACTGAGTTGAGACTCCTTCATTTACTTTGGACAGCCTGTCCCGGATGAGCTTAGCAGTTTCCAAAGCACTCACTCTTCCATATTGTCCTTTGCTCAGATGGCCACATATGATATTCTTCGCTTGAGAATCGAGTTGCTTGAATATCTTTACATCGGCAGCATTCAGAGAAGGTGTGACTGAGGGAACACCATTTTCCACAACATACCAGAGATCGTTGTCAATTGCCTCAAGATGCATTCGCATCTTGTTCTTCCATAGGGTAGTCCGTCCCATCAAAGGTAGGACACCCAGTGAGACCTTGATCATACTGCGGTCGACATAACTAAAACTCCGTGGGTTAAACCAAAATCACACGAACAATGGAGTACCTTGCTCGATACCAATTGAAAGTGCGTTATATCGACTAGAGGGGGTGAATAGGCGATTTTATGAATTCTTCAATGAGGAATTTGCGGTGAGGAAATTCCTAAGTGAAGAACTACTTCTTGCGCGGAATAAGTACTCGAAGTATGCATAACAGAATGCGGCATGGTCATCATGATGAAATTAAGACAATCACAGAGTACAGAAAGCGTAAACACAAGATAGCACAAGATGAAGACAAACAGACTGAAGAAATTGAAGTGAGGAAATTGAGAAAGTCTTCAGTCAAAGTCTTCAAACACAGATATGAAAGAACACTCAACACAGTAATGAGGAAATGAAAGGGTTGAGAAAATAGAACCGTTAGGGTTGGTGAAGACAATGATTTGGTAGACCAGTTCCAACTGCTGTCTCGCTTGTACGTCCGGTTGGAGCGGCTGAGTATTTAAACTCGAGGACACATACCCCAGACACCCGAATGCTGAGCACGCAGCTCAGACACCAAGTCCTCACCAGATTCTCCTTGAACTAAGGTCACATGCACTCGCCCAATCACTCGTGGTAAGTCTTCAGCGACTTCCAAACCTTCACAGACTTGGTCACTCGGCGATCCACAATTCCTCTTGGATGTTCTAGACCATGACGCCTAACCGTCTGGAAGAAGCACAGTCTTCAAAGGTAACAAGCGCCGGATCCACGCAGATCAATCTCTTCAATGATGCTCAATCACTTTGGGTTTGTAGGGTTTGGTTTTGGGTTTTCCTCACTCGATGATTTTCGCCAAAGTCCTCGAGAGGATGGGTTGCTCTCAAATGACAAGTGTCAAGTTCTTCTCGAGCAGCCAACCAGCTAGTGGTTGTAGGGGCGGCTATTTATAGCCTAGGAGCAGCCCGACATGATAAGACATAAATGCCCTTCAATGATATGACCGTTAGGTGGATAAGATATTTTGGGACAGTGCCAAGAAGACAAAGAACGGTCGGAAATTTGACTCTCAAATTCCTCAGTATATCATGTTCCTCATCGTAGGCAATCCAAGACAAGCTAATTCCTAACTCCTCGCTGTCGAATAAATTTCTCAACACGTAAGAACTTCGCCTCTCACATCAAGAAATTGACTGAACTGTATGAGATTTCCAAAGGCTTCACTCAAGGATTGGTAGGTGTAGGATTTTGAGTTGAGCATCACATGGAAATTTTTCCTTAGTATTTCCTCGACCCCTTTAACAAAGACGGTGTTTCCTATAACTCAAGAAAGAGAAAACGAAACTACGAAAACAAAAGTCTTCACGCTTCATGTTCCTCAAATGAATACCAAGTCTTCAAGGTCACACCAATTTCTTCACTTTCAAAGTCTTCAGAAAGTCTTCAGAATATCAAAGTCTTCAGTCGAAGAACTTCATTTTTAGGAGTCGAATTTCTCTGTAAATATCAAACTCCTGATAGACTTATAGACCTGTGTACACTCATAAACACATTAGTCCCTTAACCTATAAGTCTTCAATACACCAAAATCACTAAGGGGCACTAGATGCACTTACAAGAAACAAATATGAGGGCTAGTGTTTGATGATGTACTTTCTGCAGTCTGAGGAAGTACTCAATTAACTCTAAGACTGACAACCATCTAATATGTTACTCAAATACAATGGTGTGCACTATTATTCAGGCGACCTGATATTCAAGTACTAATCGTAGATGAAAAGTTATGATGTCACTAAATCAGGCACTGAAGTGATGGCCAGTTAGTACATACTATCAGATCGATTTACCCCTGCTAAAATAATTACAGTCTAAGTGGCGGAGAAAGAAACAATCATATATACTTAGCCTGTAGTTGAATTTGTAGCAGCTGCCCCGAAAGAAGAAAACAGAGCAGCTACATCTATCTCCTGTAAATAACGCTTGTCAATCGAGACACCGTAGCCTCCGACAGAAACACACACAATTGTTCTAACAATTTGTGAGAAGCACAACAAATAATTTAGCCAATGCATAAGGCGGAGCCACTACAAGCAACAATGATCTTGCTCTTATCTCTCTTTCAGAGTCTATTGCAGAAGGCCATCATAGCCTCAACATTGATACACATAACAAATCTAGTCGAGTAGCATCAAGAAAGGAACACGGGCGAGATTGGCAACCCCGTAGTTTCAAGTGCATCAATCTGAAATGCGGACAGAAACACAACGCAACTTGCTATTGCAGTTTCAGGATCGGTCAACATGTATGAAATATGTAAGGAGCAAACGAACTTGTAGAAAGATTAGTAAAATCTGTCACCTGTCCGCACCTTCTTTCTAGTGACGCGGGCAAGCAAGCGACATCAAGGATGCCAGCAAGAGGGAGCAACGAAACACCAGACGTCTCAGCTGAAGTTATTTACGTTCATTCCACTTCGGCATGTGTTCTTTCCTTCATTATGTGTGGATAATATGATTATGCAGTACAAAGAAAAATTATATGCACACAAATCTATTTGGTATCTGCAAAAAAATACCAAACTGGTTTCTTGCTTCCTGCAGAAAAACCATTTTGATCGTTGCCTCTAAAAGGACATATAACAAAAAAAAACCAGATTATGTACCAGAGACAAAATATAGTACCTTGGCCTCTTACAGAACATAGCGTCAAGCATTGAGGCAGCCGTATCACCCAGACCATTTTACGAGACTTCGAGGGCGTCAAGTGCGCCGGCCTGTCCACACTAAGAGCGTACCGAAGGCATCGTTTATGATTCTGTTCAACAAGATCTTTTATGATTCTTCCCCATGTTTTTAATCTCAGTTGCATGGGCCACATCAGTCGCATTTTTTAATCTAACAGAGAACTCAAGAAAAAATTCATTCAAACCTGCAACATCTGAACTCAGTAACATAGAATTTGAAAATACTATTGCATCTATTGTACATAGATAGGAGGAACGTGAAGGATCATATGATGCTTACCTTCGAGGTTTCTTGAAGGTTGCCATTGGAAACGTAATCCACAATGATCAACCGATCACCACTATACTCAAGAAGCCTACTAAACCTAACCAAATTTAGGTGCTCAAAGCATCGGGTGTCTCTGTCATTCCGGAACTCATGGCCCATACTCTTTTCATTCATGTTCTGCAATGTAACAGTCACCAAGCTATACGAACTGAAGATAATGCTAATCTATGAACAAACTCAAACTTTGTGACTTCTGTTATTGGCAAAAAGAAAATTATTACCAGGGTTGACTATTTCAGCAAATATTACACAAAATGGTACTCTGGAAAGTTCTCCCCACAAAATTTCAGTGCAATTGAGTTCAAAATACATAGTCAAATTAAGATCATACGCGCTGACCAGCTACGTTTGAGGAATAGTACATTATGACACGAAAAAATTATAAAATATAAATTCATCTAGGATGAAAGGACACACAAACCATTGGAGAAAAGACATCGAAGGCTTGTCCGCAGTCATTTAAGTTCCAACATGCCAAATCAATGTCACAAATTTGATCAGACAACTCACGTGCATGGTCTATTCCTCCAGACTGATTCCGATTGCCATCAATTATGATTCTTCTCTACGGAGTATGCCCGTCCAGCACGTGATGCTCGGATTATTTGGGGGCAGTCGTGGTGGACAAGTCGATTGCTGGCTTGGCGGCCCGTCATGGTGACGTACAGCTATTGCCCCCGTGGTGATGGGGATAGTACCAAATCTGAAGCAACAAGCAGCCAGGCTTCCAAAAATCCATTGAAGGCAGCTCAATTCGCATGCCAGCCCCAACCGATCCCTCGACCAGAACCCACAACGTACCCCTCCGCCTGGTCCCTAGCCCACACCGCCGACATCAAGGGATCCTGAAGCCGAGGCGCGATCTAGCACAGCGGGGGGCTGGCCCCGAGCAGCGACCCGACGCGTCCTTGGGTGGAGAGCCTGACAGTGACGGCGGTTCCCTCCATCATCACAGCCGTCCGGAGAGGGACGTGGCCACAGCCGACGCGATCATTAGTGATGGCGAGGCGGACGAGTCCGGCAGCGGAATATGATTCAATTTGAGCGCTCACCTCACATGCTCTGGTGCTGCCATGATCAGGTCATGGTTAAACCCTAGCAGCCCGGATCGCCTCCCAATCGCCGCTAGCATAACACCATGACGTGGTGGACGCCGCCTTGGTCCAGCGAGAATTCAGGATCCTGGACGTGATCCACGGCGGGTCCTAAACGGGGATGGTCCGATGGAGGGCGGCGACTTTGATGTACGGAGCGACGACGAAGGGATGGATCCGCGGCGGAGGGATGGAACGGCGGCGGCGAATGGATGAACTGGCGGCGGCGAAGGGTTGGATCTGGGGTGAAGGGATGGAGGGCAGCGCCTCACGACCTGCTGTGGAGTCCTGCGGCGCTCGAGGGCAGGAGGCCTCGCTCGTACGCACGTACGATGTTGTCGCCGTTTTTTTTCCGCTGGTTTTTTATGTTAGGTTTTTTTCTGTCCGTTTTTTTGGGGTGGGACGTGAGTATTGGGTGTGGATTGCGTGGAGGCATCCCACCAGGTGGTTGGTTCGACGGGAATAAAGTGAGGTGGGAGGAGGTACAAAAAAGGTACAAAAAAACCGGATGGGGTGGGACGAAAATAAAACCCGAAACGCAGACTATCAATCGAGATATTAGGCCAGATAATGGGAGGTCTTTGAGAGATGCTTAGAAAAATAAACCGGGTTTTACTGAAGCACCGGTGCCTATTTCTACAGGAGAGACGTTTAGTTAAGCGTCAGTTAAGCGTATATCCTGCACAAATAAGCACCGGTGCTTAAAAAAAACTTGATTTATTTCTCTAAGCAACTCCCCTAAGCACCTCCTATTGTACAAGGCCTTAGTAGTAGAGATAAACAACCAAACTATTGGTAGCGATCCGTCACGCAAAAACCACACTATATTGACCCTCCTCGTCTCTCCGATCCTATAAAAAAAGAATAGTTACCGCTGTTGCAACACAGTCACGGACGGTTCGGTGGTGGTCAGCGGCAGCCACGGCTCGCATGCTCTCGCCGGCCTGCTACCGCTGACGCGCTGGTGGTGACCACCACCAGCGTGGCCCGGCGCGTTGCTCCCTTGCCGCACCCCGGATGTGAATGCAGCCGGATGCTGTTCAAAAAAAAAAATTGGTAGCCGGACAAGAATCATCAGTGGCTCAGTGCGTCTTGTTTTTTGTTTATAGTTTCAGTCCTTTGTTTTTTGACTTGTATAATTCTGAAGTTCTTAAACGCTTTGTAACCCGGGCCTCGATTCTTAATAAAACATCTCCGGATGGTTCCGAATAGAAGAAAAACTCTGGGATGTTTATCTCTCAAATTAGAGATGATTAGGCTTGGCTTCGAGAAAACAAGCTACATTGTTCTTTTCTTACTGCAACGTATGTAAAGACTAGATGTTCAACAATCATAAAGCGAACTATACGCACCACGGACAATCGATAGGTTCAATTTCACGACCATAAACTAAGCAATCACGGGAGACTTGATAACTTGACACCGACACTATAACGTGAATGCCCGGGCGGGCAGATAGATCTCCTCGCTGTTCTTCATCTCCTCCAGCGGCGGGGGCGTTGATTGGCCCTGTCGACGGTGATGGTGCGGCCGCCGAGCTCCTGCCCGTTCATGTCCTGGATGGCGTTGCTTAGCGACTCCCCGTCGTTGAACCAGACGAAGCCGAAGCCGCGGGATCTGCCCGTCTCCAGGTCGGTGACGATCTGATAAATCATAACACGTTAGTTAGGCAGATGGGAATTTCACCAAATAATTACAGGAACAAACGACTAACAAGCAAAAACAATGCGACCAGGCTGAATCTAAACCCTAGAAAACAACGAGGAAAACTGTACAGATCCATCCAGCAGGCAACAAAAGCATCATAGTCTAGCACCATCGAGCATGCATCAACCAAAAATCTGAGACCCACTCACGTCAGCGTTGAGCGGGCGGTAGTCGGAGAAGAAGTCCTTGAGCGAGCTCTCATCGGTGCCCCAGGGGAGGTTGCCAACATAGGCGCGGTACTCAACCCCGGATCGGTCCTCGTCGGAATCCCACCACGGCGCCGACATCGCACTATCGATAAACCCTAGCGGTGATACGACAGAGTAACGGACAGTTTCTTTTTGCAAGAGGACGAATAATAGCGTGATGCGTTTGATTGTCGTACTGAACCTCCAGGACGAATATATATACAGAGACCCTTCTAGATCAGGATGAGGTGTCGCGGTCTAAGCGGGTCATGCGGCGGTTAATCGCGGTTTAATGCGGCAGCCCGTACGTATATGCCGGGTTCGGCTTCTCTCTTTTTTTTTACTGGTAATATGTCTCTCATTCATATCTAAGTCACGTAATAAGGACGAACATGATAAAACAAAAAAAGCATAACATCTCCGAGCTTGACACAAAACCACCGCAGCAGCCGTATAAGAAAAAAATGACGAATCACCTCCTCACCGAGCTCAACGCAGCTACATCGCTAAACGCTAATATGCAGCTTTGTGGACCTCCAAGATGACTCACTAAAGATGAAGCCATTGTCGTTGAACGAATCAGACTGAAGCAACACCCGCAAAAGCCTCTAAGTTTATTTTTAGTTTGCAGGAGAAAGTGTGTCCGAACCATTTTACCGACCGATGCAAGACCGCGATCGATAGCACAAAACATCTAGACACCACGGTTCCAAACATATGCGGACGGTTTTAGGTCTGTGTTGAAGATGCCCCACTCCCAACAAGTCGTCCGGAAAACCTTTCTCAACCGGAGCCACACCAGAACTAGTAGAAGGCTCTTGTTCACCCTCATCGATTGTTTCAGTATCACTACTCAAACTCATTACCATCGCATCAATTCCCACCGTCCAGATTTATTAGGCCCTTTTGTATTTTGTGCCTAATTTTTTGATTGAGTACAACTCTTTTTCACAGCAATGGGGGCCGCAGTTCCTATGGGCTGCTCTTCGTGGCAGGTTGCCGCTGAAACACACACGCAGCGAGTTAGCGATCCCATAATGGGCTGAACCCTTTTGGTTTCGCTTTCCTGAATTGGGTTTTTCTTGTTGTTTCCTTACTGGTTTCCGTTCTACGCAAAAAAAACTGGCTTTTGTTTTTTTCTTCTTTTTTCTGTCGTTTTTTCCTGTTCCTGTTTTCTTTTCTTTTTTATATTTTTCCAAAATTCAAAAATCCTATATACCTAAGAGATTGATCCTCACTAACATATTTATCTTAACATGCAAGCATGCCACATCATCATACAATTGTGAATGGGATAAGACCCACCTTAACATGCAACCATGCATCATAAAGACCCACCACCACATGCAACCATGCATGGGAAAATAATTATCATTCTATTGTTCAACTTATATTCAATAAATATTTTATCAAATATAATAAGTCATATGTATTTTTAATTTTGGTTCATGTGCTGTTAATCTAAAAATTTATACTCCAAAGAATCAAATCTCATTGCAATATATTGCAACCAATTCCCGCAGCAACGCGCGGGGCATCATCTAGTATCTAAAAGTGTTCGTGATATTATAAAAGATATTCTAAATTTGAAATAATGTTCTTGTGTTCCAATTTTGTTTGGGAATTAAAAAAATGTCCTCATTTAAAAAACACAAATGTTCATGTTTAAAAAATTATTTCACAATTTACAAAAGATATTCCTATTTTTAAAAACTGTTCACAAATTCAAAAATGTTCTTGTTTTAAAACCTGGTTTCCTTTTTTGGGAATTAAAAGAAACTTTTTCAAAATTTGGTCACGAGTTCAAAATATGTTTGTGTTTAAAAAAAATCTGGTTTTCATTTTTTGAGGGAATTTCAGAAAATATTCCAGTTTTCAAATTTTGTTCACAAGTTCAAAAAATGTTCACATTTTCAAAAATCTTTGAGTGTTTCAATAAAACTAAATTTTTATAATTTACAAAAAGAAAATCTCAATTCAAAAAATGCCTGTGTCTTCAAAAATATGTTCACGTTTCACATAATGCTCACAATTTCGACAAATGTTCTGTATTTCAAAATTTATTCGCGAGTCAAGAACCATTCGTTTCTAAATGGTAGAAATAAAACAAGCGACCAAAAATTATGTGCTATAGTAATTGGGTTGCTACAGTGCTTTCCCCGATCGCTACAGCGTCTGAACCGAGCCGCTACAGTATGTTGGAACCTGGGACCAAATCTCGTTGTAATGCTGGCCCTCTTCGAAGGATTAGGATCGCAATAGCTTCCAGGCCTCATAGGGGTATCACGACACCTCCCCCACCGAGAGGTAATATATGGAAAAATCACTATTTAAGGGGTACTCTTTGGAAAGATCACTCCACCTGTTCAAGCGGACAAGTGAAATGGTGTATGTGCGCCACTTGCCGTAACCTGTGAGTTTTCCTTTTTTTTGTTGTTTATTCAAAACATTTCATCTCTTGAACCGTGTGTCCAAATCCCGAACCCTTTTCACCACTGGATTTCTCGCATCGAGGTCTTTGAAACTAGATCCCAATTTAATAGTTTTCGAAGAACTTTTTTCATGAAAAAAATAGAATAATTAACAAATGATTAAAAAGGCAATCAAAATCTGGATAGCAAAAAAAAGAAGAAAAAACTAGGAGTTGAAAGCACGAGTTCTTTTTCTTTTCAAATTTCCCCGTTTTGAGAACCATTGTTGTGCTTCTCGCAAAAGTAATTATGTGCCTACACGAGAAGCAAATTTATGCTTCTTGTGAAAGCATGGTTTTTTTTAGTAGCATAGTTGTGCCTCTCACGAAAGCAAATATGTGCTTTTCGTGGAAGTATATTTTTTCCCTTTCCAAGTGATGCTTCTCGCGGAAGCAAATCTGTACTTCTCGTGAAAGTATAAAATTTATTTCCCCTTTTCAAGAAGCACAACTGTGCTTCTCGCGAAAGCAAATCTTTGTCTTCATGAGAAGCAAATATGTGCTTCTAATAGAAGCATAATTTTTTTCCCATTTTCAAGAACCACGGTTGTGCTTCGCGCGGATGCAAATCTGTGCCTCCATGAGAAGCAGCACAAAAATATTCATGATTTTTTTCTCCAAACCTAAGAAAAAACAGGCGAAAACCAAAAAACCAAAAAAAAACTAAAAATATATAAACCCCAAAAACGCATAATTGTTTTTGAAAAAAAAAATCCAGAGAGAACGTCACAGCTAAAAGCACCACCTGGCATGCTCTCAATACATCAAAAGTGACCTCTGAAGGTCCCATGCAAGGGGTAATCTCCAGTTAGTTCCTCCCCCTATATGGCGCCTTTAGCGTTGGATCTCCTATATGGTGCTCACGCGAAGACTCCATGGGCCTGGCCCAACAAAGGTTGGTGGCCCGGGACGCAGTACTCCTACGTTCGCTCGGGATCATGTCACTCGAGACGCGGTACTCGTGTATTCGCTCATCCGTTGAGTGTTTTGACTATTGAAAAAAATGAAACTGAAAAATCATAAAAAGTAAATAAATATATTAAATTTGAAAGAATGTGGATTTAGAAAAAGGTCATGGACTTGCAAAAAAGTCCATGAATATGAAAAAGCTTAAAATTTCTAAAAGGTTCATGAATATGGAAAAGTTCATGGATTTTGAAAACTAATGACGGATTTGCAAATTTTTCATCAATTTTGAAAAAACAAATCATGGATTTGGGAGAGAAAATGCGAATTCAGTAAAAGTTCACCAATTTTGAAAAAAATTCATGAATTTGAAAAGAGTTCATGACTTTAAAAAAATCATGAAACTTGAAAAGGTTCACAAAGTTTGGAAAAAAGTTCGCAAATTTTAAAACAAGACGAGCTAAAATTTCATGCATTTTAAGAGTTCATGAATTTGAAAAATATAAAAGTTCACGAAAATTAAAATTAAAAAGAAAAAATAAATAGAAAAAATGAACAAAACCCAGCGCAAAAAACGTAAAGAAGAATAACACAAAAATCAGTTACAAAAATCACCAGAAGAAAACTTACTACAGCTACAGTCCTAAATGAGCCGTCCTGCTCATTCCGAGTGTGCATGCCGGTTAGTGAATTACACTATAATCAGTTGTTTCCTAAGGCGCAGAAGAAGAAAATTGCCCTGAAAATTAAAGTTTTTTTATGGCTAATGATCAAAGAAAGGATCCTTACCAAAGACAATGTAAGCAAAAAAGGTTGGATAGGCACCAAAAATTATGAGTTTCTGGGTGCCGATGAAAGCGTTGGCCATTTACCTTTGTGCGTGTTCGTTTGCTTGTTTCCATTCTAAAGTCCCCTTCTACTCCCGAGCTCATTTGAGCTCGGGATGAACAACAAATTAAAAAAAACATTTGAAAAATTCTGAAATTTTTTGGTTGGAAACTTTGACAAATGTTCTCAGGGCTGATAAATTTGCATCCCAAAATAACATTCATGAATGTCATCGCAAAAAAGAAAACACTCCAAAATGCTTTCGAAAATAGCATTCTTGGAGCATCAATTTTTTACCATAACTTCCATGAATGTTATTTTGGGATGAAACATTCCAAGAGCTGAGAACATTTGTCAATGTTTACACCAAAAAAATTCAGAATTTTTTTTCTACTGTTCATTAGGTAGCATATGAGCTCGAGATGAGAATAGCTGTGTTAGTTTCCTTTGGACTAAAGCGGGAAGTGCTTTGAGTAATTCCAAAACACCTTTGACTTTTGTCGACCTTTGCCGGAATTGAATTCCAACCTATACCGGTAAAGATCGTACGGTTTGTGCTTTACTTTGGTCTATCTGGAAGACAAGGAAGAAATTTTATTATCAAAGTATTCTACCCCAAGGATCCTACCGATGTCATTTTTAATTTAAGCTCTTTGGATTACTAGAGAAAAAGGAGTACACGCATTCTTAGGAAGGTGAAGGTGACTTTGAGGTTGGCCCGCGTGGCGCGTGGTGTTCTTTTGTTGTTGTTGTTGATGGCTTATCAAGCTGACCACTTGAGCGCGTGATGTTTATAGGCGTGTTCATGGTTAGGGACCAAATTATGAGGACTCTGCTGATCAGTCCTGCTGCTGACGCATCTTCTGCTACATAACACTAAAGATCATCAAAATTATCAAAAAAGAATTGATGTGCCTGTGATATTCAGAGTTATGGTTAGCTTTTGGTGTTCCTCCTTTCAGTCTATCGCTCTAGCATCCAGTAGATATAATTTGGATATCTAAGGATGTAGGTTTTTTTAGGGGTAAGGTTGTAGGTTGTTTGTCTAACAGAAAGTCAGGTGAGGTTTTGATTTCTAAGACGTGTTTGGTTGCCTGCATTAGGCCCAACCTGGCTTGCGCGGGAAAGATTAAGCCTGTTTGGTTGATTGTATTTACTGTTGGGCCTGCACAGCACGAAACTTAAAACACACTTGGGTCTGGCTTGCTGGAAACGCTCAGATGGCAGTTTCTAGTGAGCCAGGCTGAAGCGAGCGCACATGGTGGGCCACTTGCACGAGGGGAGTTGGGAGGGATACGAGCTGGTATGCAGCTTGTGCCTGCTTATCTTCTCCTACCTCCAGTAATCTTCTCTTTAATTCTGTTCTTCCTAGCCCCTTCCGATTTACACAACGGTGCTTCGATTCGAGATAAGTTTTACACGAAAAAGATGCACCTCGATGCTGCGGTTCCATTCAGGTGATCGGTTCGTAGTTTCGTCGGCGTAAGTTCTTAATTTCGTCTTCCCCTTTGAAGCTATTCTGGACGAATTTTGTCAGATTCGTCGTGCATGATCAATCGTTTGAAATTTCCTTTGACCAGCAGCCTAATCTCGTAGCTCCGCACAACATTCGTGTTGTACATTTTTGGTTTCGACGATCGTAGCTTCGTCTTTCTTTAAACAGTAGCCTACTGCGCTGCCGCCGCCATGCCGAGCTCCTCTGTCCTCTGCTCGGAGCCCTCCTATTCGTCCCTCTCGACGACGACGCCCTTCCCCTTGATCTCCTTGCCCACGTTCTACTACACTAGAGTCGTTTCCGGTGTCACTCATCTCGGCCTACTCTCTGTCGTCCTCCTACTGCACTAACATTGCACTGTCGACCCACTGCATTCTACTCCTCTGTGACTGTCTTTGCGCGAGCACCGCAACTATTTCGCCGACGGTGTCGCTCGCCGTGCCGCTGACGGGGTCGCTTGTCCACGACTCCATGCTCGTCATGTCGGACACGGCGCCACGGTCACTATCCACCGCAGTCGCCATTGTCCGGCGCACACTGCATTTCTTCTCCCCCTCCCTCTGTTAGCTCTTAACCCTGTGTGCTAAGTGCAAGTGCTAGCTCTTAATCATACCTCGTGCGTGCAACTAAACACCATGTTCATGTTCCGCTTGGGCCAATCCAAGCAACCAAACAAAGTGCATCTACGTATTACCTAATGCAGGGACCCTAGATGCAGGCAACCAAACAACTTGCAGATGACGTATTTGGGGCTGTTTTTGCTCAACCAGGCTGGGTTGAGATGTGTATGCAATGCAGCTACTGTTCACTACGGCAACCAAACATGCCCCTAGCGAATCTCACCGTTTGGCTTTGGCGGCGGTGTTCATCGTGGAGCAGCGGATGATGTCTGGCTTGGGAACATGGAACTCTATCACGTCAACATAGACTTTCACTTTTTCTACCACTTCTCCAGGATGTAAAGAATAGTTAGTATGATGTTACTACATGTTGGATATTTCAGTATTCTCTTCAACACGCGGCCATTTGATGTTGATGGTCAACTACTTTGCCTCTAATGCTACATTCGTTGACCAATTTCGTCGGCGCTTTCCGATACGAAAAATGTCTTTAATCGTCTCTGTCATGGCGTCCGGTCCTTTAATGACTACTTCATCTTGAAAAAGGTTACTGTAGAAAGGATTGAATTCTCTGTTTACCAGAAGTGCACGGCCGCATTGCAGATGCTTGCATACGACAAGGCCACTCATCTGAGTCACTTGGTCAGAAAAGCTCTCACTTTGTCCAAAGACAAGAAGAAGTTACGAAGGATGTTGACAGGGCATTTGGAATTCTCCAGGTCATTTTGTAGTTGTTCGTGGACCTGCTAAGCAATAGGTCATGAGACCTTGTGAGAGGTGATGATATGTTGTGTCATCATGCACAACATGATCGTGGATGATAAAGGATGAGGATGCTGCCACAACACTTCAATTTGAGAACATGGATGATCCTATCGAACTTTCAGAGCAGAATCCGACTACGTTTGATGAGTTTGCTCAAATGCATCAACAAATTCGGCATTGAGCAACTCATGAGCAATTGAGGAAAGATTTGTGTGGTTGAAGGAGACAACTAATGCATATGTGCTAATTGAATTCAAGTTCGAACTACTTTAATTTGAAAAGTTTTTTGGATTATAATATTTAAATTAGAACTATTACCGCATTTGAACATTTTTAGATAAACTACGGTTCGATATGCGGTTATTTGAGATTGCGGGCTTTAAAAACAGAGAAGGATGTTTGCGGCTAGCTTTGGATGGCCGACTCACTTCCGCACCAGTGTTTGTTAACTGGTTCCATTGGTCCACGAACAGATGCGATATCCGATTTAAGAGTCAGCGTTGGAAACGCTTTAACTTATATGGTTGCTAGCCGCAACTAAGGGCCAGTTCTTTTGGGTGATTCTACCAGAATCGCCCCCCTCCCCAGCTTCTTCCAGAATCACCACTTCATATGTTTTTTACAATCCTAACTAATTAGACTTTAACTAGATAGGATTGTAAAAAAAATATGGAGTGGCGATTCTAGGAGAAGTTGGGAAGGGGTGCGATTCTGGGAGAATCGCCGAAAAGAACTGGCCCTAACTACGCCCATGTTGTATGATTACCACACTTCCTGGCATGGCAATTAGTAAACCACTACGTGATCATGGAAGAAATACTAAAAAGGCAAAATCTATCAAATTTTATTAATCATGTAAAATCAGACAAAATAATTTCTTGCAGGTTTTTTCAGAGCTACGGCATGAATCTGTACGTGGTTGTTACTCACTCCTATGGACTCCAGAAAGCATTTGGTTACTGAGTGTAACCAACATAAGATGGTAGCATGTGTTATCTTCAACCGATTTGGATGGCGGTCTCATAATAGGATAGGTGTTTAGTCACTTTATCCTATTTTCCAGCTGGTTGTGGCTATGATTTTACTTTATTTTCATTTTTCTCTTTGCTCCGTTGCGAGCTGTACTTGGATACCAGACCTTGTTATTTGCTGCCACTTTTTTAATAGTACGGCCGCATGCATCTTTCGGATGCGGAGGACGGGAGTAATCCTTCTTTTCAAAAAAATTCAACATGCAGAGGAATTTTCGATTTTCACTTTTCACTATAAGCTAGCTCACCGTCGTCAGCCATCCTAAAAGAAATTGCCAAACACTTTTTTTGACCTTCACTCCTTCTACAAGCTCCAGTTGCTTTCCATTCCGCAACCCAGAAAAATAGGGTCACGGCAGTTTTTTTAGATGATTGAGGTTTACATGACATCAGCATAAATTTTATCAAAAGATATGTATCAAGAGATGGGCATTTCTATCAACGGATGTGTACCGATTTCATAGTACTCTACCAAGATCCAACTAGAACCCGTCCCTCGGATGATAATAAACGAACACAATACAAGTACTAAAACGCCTTTATATTTATTTGCAGAGGGAGTAGAAAACAGGGAAACCGTAACATTCGCCCCGCTGCGTTGTTGTTTTCGTCCGCCCCGTCTCCCCGCTCGTGTTTGTTTCCTACACGAGACACCAATCTCCACAACCCTGGCTGCCGCCTCTAACCCTCTAATAAATACTGGCTCATGAAAGAGAAGGCAAAAGATTGGTCCGGCGGTAGAGGAGGACTAGCAGATGGAGCCATCGGACGAGAGGAGGCATACGATGAGGCAAATTCCACAGGGTGCTTCGTCCCTCATGCCGACCGTGAGCGAAAAGGATGGAAGAGGAGGCCTAGGCGGCAAACATTCGGAACCAGTTGAGAAGCGAGTCCCAGAGCCCCGTGGCGCTTTCTGGCAACGCTCGAGACCGTCCGTCGCCTACACGCCCGCCTAATCTATTGAGTGAATTAGCAGTTTTCGATTGGAGAGGAGGAATAAGGGAACACGAGGACGAGACAGACCGAGACGTCCGTTGTCTAGCAGCAGACAATGGGTCTGACGAGGACAGCGGGTGTGCCGCGTGCGTCCGGTAACTGTGTCCCGCGAGCGTGACGTGCGATGCGCACTCGTGTGCACCACTCGGGCGGCAAAGCATGCTGGCTGGCTGCATGCGTCTTTGTCGTCATGTGCGTGGCATTTGTCCAGCGTGCTGGGCTTGGTGTGCGTAATTATCTGATGGTCTGCTCTCTACACAAGCCACGGTCCTTCGGCATCAAGAACAACATCATCAGGAAGGAAGCATCCCTGGGTTTTTTTTGTTCGCTTCAGTGCTCTGGTACGCATCTCTAATTGTGTGGTTGCATTGTAGGAGGGGTGGGATGTTACTTGAACATATGGTCTGGTCATCTTGGTGTCATTTGTGAACTAAATTGGCTATATTTCTTTCAGTTAAAAGAAGCACAGAGTAGATATAGATAATAAACATAGGAAGTAACATTTCCCTCAAAAAAACATAGGAAGTAACATGAGGAAGAATTCAGAGTCATAGCTTCAGTTCAGGGTATCAAGCATATATTTTACAAATTCTTTTTTTCATGGAGTATATTTACAGATTTAATTCAAACCCAGGAAGAATCAAACATGTTAATATGAATTCCTCCAAGAAAAGATAAGTGTCTATATTATTATTATTTTGATAAAATACGTTTTGATGCGAGTTTCACACAAAAAAATATGAGCAGATTGTGCTTGCTGCATTATTATTTTTGAATAGATGTTTACTGCAACTATCACACTCGATTGTTTAGCTTGCTGCTGCTATTACTTCAGATTTGTTGATATTGCTATTTATTTCATGTTCTACATTTAAATTTTAGAATGTACCAATAGTCATCTAACGAATGAATTAACAATAAAGTTATGCTCTTCAGTCCCTCGCAAAAAAAAAAGTTACGCTCTTCAGTCAAATCAATTTACTGGGAATCATACCCATGCATGTCCTGATCAACGATCCATCCATTGTCCTTTGGCATAGTTGGTCAACCTGACCCATTCATAAGAACCGTTGTTTTTTCCCGTCGCAATTTACGGGCATTTGTGCTAGTATTTCTTTACAGAGGGAGTAGAAAACAACCAAACCGTAACGTTCGCTAACTTCACCTTGTAGCAGCCGACAGTCTCACCGACAAATCGATAAGCTTCACCTACCAGCCAAGATGGCTGAGACCAGTTCAGGGCATACACAATGGTGGCATATGAATACATATGCCTTATGACAAAAAGTAATTTGAGGCATCTATATTTATTTTCTCTCCCCAATGCAAGCTGCCACTAGTCGGCCTTATTAAGAAATAGAAAATAAAGACTCTAGTACACACGCATCTCTACTTTTCAATCCAACCTTTTCAGCTTTTGTCATCGGATCACATTTTTTCTCTTCAAGCACCTGCCTCCTGGAGAGGATCCCGCTTCCCTATCCGAACCTACTTTACGTCATATCTGATTCTACATGACATGTGAGCCATCACCTTGAGGCTATGCATTGTACATGCCCTCACGAGATGCCTAGGAAAGGCAGTACGCACAGTGCTAGTAGGAACACGTGTTCTTCCAGTAAGTAACACTCGTAAACTGAAGGTGCTACAGTTTTACGAGTATTTTCTCCTCGGCCATCAAAGCTGCCGTGAAATACTAGCACCACCACGCATGAAATCGAACAAGATAATGTGGGGCAGTGAATTCTCCTTTCCGTCCCGGTCCCGAAATGCATGTATGTAGGGCCTGGGAGCCGTGCCGCCCACTAAATGTTGCAGGGGCAGGAGGACGCAAGGCCTCGTCGGATCTAACATCAGTGATGTGCTCCGTACTAATTGAATAGCCACTGATTGACACTGCATCTCATCACATCAGCCATCAAGTCAATGTGATCTAATCTGATTCCCCCGCAAAAGAAATGTGATCTAATCTCATCATGTGAGTCTGACGTACGGGGAAATTGCATACACCAATCTTGTGACTAATATAAGCTCCCTGTAGGGATCGTAGTAGTACTATATAGCAGTCAGGTCGACTGGATTTCGTTTTAAAGTCATTGTTTAGTCGATGGTTTGCACCAGTTGTAGCATGGAAACCCTGAGATCTGAGTCCGAACCAGAGCTTAGGGTTCGGCTTTCAGTTCCAGTCAGATCCATGACAGCTAACATGAATGGCCCATGCAAGGCTTCAGTCTGGATCCTAGAGCAGTAGATCTGGTGTAGCATGCTGCTTGCATAAACATCCTCCGTGCCAATTTGATTTCATGTTCTGCATCTTATTGCACTCCTGTGCTGCAAGCAAGATGCCTCTGAGCTCTGAATCTTTTGATATCTCTTGTGTGAAGCACTTAAAGGGCACCTTTCTGTTGTGTGATTTGGAGCCAAATCCTCCCGTCCTCCCACTCAAAGGCGCACGCTATGCACAAGCACGACAAGGTCCTTTTTGGCTCATGTGCAAGATCGCTTCCAACGCACATGTCGAAGAAGGCATGCATCGAATGCGCCGTCAAACGTGAAAAAGTAGAAAAGAGAGCGGTCTTCTCCTAGTGGCACGATACCCTTTCGTTTCGTTGACCTAGGAGTTCGTGGCAAGAAGATCGACCCTGTCCGGCCGTTGGCTAGTTCCATGATCACGCATAGTACATATTTCTGGGCGAACACGATGCATGTGACATGTATGATGGTGCCCCGACGAGGTGGCGTGGAGGCGCCGGCGAATGAATTGCAAAAAACATCGACACTTCAGCCAAGGTTTGCAAGAACCACACATTTATGTAATTGTGCCAAAAAGCACAATTTTTTTTCATATTTTTTTGCAAAAAACACTAGTTGACGACTTAGGTCATTTTAATCATGATTATGACATATGGGTCCCGCTTTTGTTGACACGGCATAACTGTTCGCGCGAGACGGCGTTAGATGCGGTCTTTTTTCAAAAAACTCCTCCCCTCCCTACCAAAATCTTCCTCTCCTCCCTAAAAAATCTTACCTCCCTGTAGCGCCCAATCCAGATCGGGATCGAGCTTTCCAGCACACCATCGCCCTCCCCTCCTCTGACCCTCCCCTCCTCTGAGGTCGTCGCCGCGGCCTGGCCCTATGTCGACCGTGTCGGCGTGTGGAGCTCGAGTGCGCCGGCGTGCGCGCCAGCAGCATCTCCACCGCGCCACCTCGCGCCGTACGGACCACGACGAGCAGCAGCTCCATGAGATGCTACGGAGTTGATACGAGCCGCAAGACCGGCGGCTTTAGGCGGGCTGCGAAACAGCAACGATGAGCGCCGCCGCCGCGTTGTCGGGTCATGAAAGCAAGAAAGAACCGACCAGAGCCATGAGCAAAGAAGAGCGACGATCACAAGACGGAGCGAGCAGCCGTCGCTACGGCCACTACGGACGCTAAGACGGAGCAGCCATCACACCGCCATGACAAAAGTCGCGAGCAATGGCGGCGGCGGCCATGCTACAGCATGGGGCAAGGTGGAGGCCGATCCAAAGGTTAGGCGGGCGGTGAGGCCGATGTGCTTGGATCCGGTGCGAGCACGGCGGAGGCGGCCTGGTGATGGAAGGGCAGCGCCGGGAGGCCATGGGGACGCCGGCGGCTCGGGAGAGAGGGGCTTGGTGTTTGACCACGGGGTGTTTTTTTATTTTTTGAAGAAGTGAGGGGGTTTTGGGTAAAATTTATCTATAATGACGTCTAACCTGAACAGTTATGCCACGTCATCATTTGCGGAGCCCATCTGTCATAATCGTCATTAAAACGCCCAAAGCCGACAACTAGCTTTTTTGTAAAAAAATATGAAAAAAATTAGTATTTTTTGGCACAATTTTATAAATGTGTGGTTTCTGCAAACCTAGCCTGAAGTATCGATGTTTTTTGCAATTCACTCGGCGCCGGTTGGTCATGGAGCCAGCGAGCAGACCTAAAACACGCTAAATCATGAGCCATAGGGACAGAGAGGCAGAGAGAGATAGCAGTTGAGCAAAAGATGGCTTAATTAGGACTGGTCGCCGCCTCGTCGTGGAAGGATTCTTCCAATACAATGTGCCCATCGGCCACAACGCGCCTAACTTTAATCGTCACCCTCCGCGAC